>PVKV010010671.1:18984-74636 GCA_004027835.1 Alouatta palliata | reverse complement strand
GAAGCAAGGCTGCTGCTGCTGTGCCGGCTGGGTTCCCTGAGGCTCCTGGTAAGTGATGTCAGGCCTCGCAGGCTCAGGATCACTTCCTCCACTGAAGCCCCCAGTAATGGCGTGGCCCAGTGTGTGCCCCACAGCAGAGCCCACAGCCACGCCAGCTGCAGTGGTTGCCATCTGGGACAGCAGACCTGGCTGCCGGGGCGCAGCAGCAGGAGAGCCAACTGCAGAGGGGGGTGCCGCTGCTGGTGGCTGAGTGGCTGGTGCTGGCCTGGGCGCAGCTCTCATCTGAGGGGCCCGGCTGGCCGGAGGGGCCATGCGGGAGGTGCGGCTTCAGCTTCCACGCGGCATCCTAGCTACGGGGGGGAGCTCAGCCTTCACACGTGCAATAGCAATCTACCACTTTTCTTTATGCTTTGTATTTGGTCTGCTTGATCTTTTTTCCTTTCTTGTAGTTTTTTTTTTTTTTTTTTTTTCCAGAGACGGGTCTAGCTTTGTTGCCCAGGCTGGAGTGCAATGGCTATTTACAGGAACGATTATAGTGCACTTCAGCCTTGAACTCCTGGCCTTAAGTCAGCCTTTGAAGTAGCTGGGACTGTAGATGTGCACCACTGTGCCCAGACTGTTCTTGTATTTTAAAAATTAGTTATTTTTTTGTGTGTGTGTTTTGGTTTACGTTTTAGAAGATTTAGACTCTATTTCTATTTTTAAATAGTTTTCTAGAAATTATAACATACTTGATTGACCTAACAAAGCCCAAAGTTAATTAGTATCTGTATCTGCATTTTCAATAATAGAGACTTAAGTACATTCACATTATTGTACAACCATTACCACCATTCATTTTCAGAACTTTTGTCATTTCTACCAAACTGAAACTCTGCATCTGTGACACAGTAACTCCTCATTCCTCTCTCCCCCAAACCCTGACAACCACCATTCTGCTTTCTGCTTCTATGATTTGATGACCCTAAGTACCTTAAATAAATGGAATCACAGTATTTGTCCTTTTCTAACTGGCTTATCTCACTTAGCATAGTGTCTTAAAAGTTCACCTGTGTTGCCGCATGTGTCAGAATGTCCTTCTTTTTTAAGGCTGACTATATTCCATTGTATGTATCTACTGAATTTTGTTCTATTCATTTGTTGGTGGAGTGAGTTGCTTTTACCTTTTGGCTATTGTATATAATGCTGTTATGAACATAGGTGTTCAATGTGTGTTTGTGTCTTTTGTTTAAATTCTTTTGGGTATATATCCAGAAGTGGAAGCGCTGGATCATATGGCTATCAATTTTTAACTTTTTGAGGAGACATCATACTATTATTCATAGTGGCTGCACCATGTTACATTATCGCCAGCAGTGCACAAGGGTTCCAGTTACTCCATATCTCACCAGTATTCGTTTTCAGTTTTTTTGATAATAACCATTATAGAGCATGTGAGTTTGATTTTCACTGTGGTTTTGATTTTCATTTTCCTAATGAATAGTGATATTGAACATCTTTTTATGTTATAGTCCATTCATATGTCTCCCTTTTAAAAATTTTTTAAATTATACTTTAAGTTCTGGGATACATGTGCAGAACGTGCAGGTTTGATACATAGATATACATGTGCCATGGTGGTTTTCTGCACTCATCAACCCGTCATCTACATTAGATATTTCTCCTATTGCTTTCTCTCACCCAGCCCTCAATCCCCTGACAGGCCCTGTGTGTGCTGTTCCCCTCCTTGTGTCAATGTGATCTCATTGTTCAACTCCTACTTATGAGTGAGAAAATTCAGTGTTTGGTTTTATGTTTTTTTGTTAGTTGCTGAGAATGGTGGTTTCCAGCTTCATCCATGGCCCTGCAAGGGACTTGAACTCATCCTTTTTTTATGGCTGCGTAGTATTCCATGGTGTAGATTTGCCACATTTTCTTTATCCAGTCTATCATTGATGGGCACTTGGGTTGGTTCCAGGTCTTTGCTATTGTGAACAGTGCTGCAGTGAACATATGTGTGCATATGTCTTTATAATAGAATGATTTATAATCCTTTGGGTATATACCTAGTAATGGGATTGCTGGGTCAGATCATATTTCTGGTTCTAGATCCTTGAGAAATCACCACATTGTCTTCCACAATGGTTGAACTAATTTATACTCCCACCAACAGTGTAAAAGTATTACTATTTCTCCACATCCTTTCCAGCACCTGTTATCTTCTGACTTTTTGATGATCACCATTCTAACTGGCCTGAGATGGTATCTTACTGTGGTTTTGATTTGCATTTCTCTAATGACCAGTGATAATGAATATTTTTTCATATGTTTGTTGGCCACGTAAATGTCTCTTTTTGAGAAGTGTTCATATCCTTTGCCCACTTTGCGATGGGGTTTTTTTTTCTTGTAAATTTAAGTTCTTTGTAGATTCTGGATATTAGCCCTTTGTCAAATGGGTAAATTGCAAAAATTTTCTCCCATTCTGTTGGTTGCCTGTCCACTCTGATGATATTTTCTTTTGCTGTGTAGAAGGTCTTTAGTTTAATTAGATTTCATTTATTTATTTTGGCTTTTGTTGCCATTACTTTTGGTGTTTTAGTCATGAAGTCTTTGCCCATGCCTATGTCCTGAATGGTATTGCCTAGGTTTATTCTAGAGTTTTTATGGTTTTGGGTCTAATAATTAAGTCGTCAATCCATCTTAAGTTAATTTTTGTATAAAGTGTAAGGAAGGGATCCAGTTTCAGCTTTCTGCATATGGCAAGCCAGTTTTTCCAACACGATTTATTAAATAGGAAATCTTTTCCCCATTGCTTGTTTTTTGTCAGGTTTGTCAAAGATCAGATGGTTGTAGGTGTATGGTGTTGCCTCCGAGGCCTCTGTTCTGTTCCATTGATCTATATCTCTGTTTTTGTACCAGTGCTGTGCTGTTTTGATTACTGTAGCCTTGTAGTATAGTTTGAAGTCAGGTAGCATGATGCCTCCCGCTTTGTTCTTTTTGCTTAGGCTATACAAGCTCTTTTTTGGTTCCATGTGAAATTTAAAGTAGTTTTTTTTCCTTCTTCTAATTTTATGAAGAAAGTCAATGGTAGCTTGATAGACATAGCGTTAAATCTATTAATTACTTTGGGCAGTATGGTCATTTTCACGGTATTGATTCTTCCTATCTATGAGCATGGAATGTTTTTCCATTTGTCTGTGTCCTCTCTTATTTCCTTGAGCAGTGGTTTGTAGTTGTCTTTGAAGAGGTCCTTTACATTCCTTGTTAGTTCCTAGGTATTTTATTCTCTTTGTAGCAGTTGTGAATGGGAGTTCACTCATGATTTGGCTCTCTGTCTATTACTGGTGTATAGGAATGCTTGTGATTTTTGCACATTGATTTTGTATCCTGAGACTACAGAAGTTGCTTATTAGCTTAAGGAGATTCTGGGCTGAGACAATGAGTTTTTCTAAATATGCAATCATGTCATCTGCAAACAGACAATTTGACTTACTTTTTCCCTAATTGGAGACCCTTTATTTCTTTTTCTTGCCTGATTCCCCTGGTTAGAACTTCCAGTACTATGTTGAGTAGGAGTGGTGAGAGAGGGCATTCTTGTCTAGTGCCAGTTTTCAAAGGGAGTGCTTTCAGTTTTTGCCCATTCAGTATGATATTGGGTGTGGGTTTGTCATAAATAGCTCTTATTAATTTGAGATACATTCCATCAACACCTAGTTTATTGAGAGTTTTTAGCATGAAGGGCTGCTGAAATTTGTTGAAAGCCTTTTCTGCATCTATTGAGATAATCATGTGGTTTTTGTCATTGGTTCAGTTTCTGTAATGAATTATTGTTTATTGATTTGTGTATGTTGAACCAGCCTTGCATCTCAGGGATGAAGCTGACTTGATTGTGGTGGTTAAGCTTTTTGATGTTCTGTTGGATTTGGTTTGCCAGTGTTTTATTGAGGATTTTTGCATCGGTGTTCATCAGGGATATTGGCCTGAAATTTTCTTCGTTTTGTTGTGCCTCTGCCTGGTTTTGGTATCAGGGTGATGCTGGCCTCATAAAATGAGTTAAGGAAGAGTCTCCTTTTTTTCTGTTGTTTGAATAGTTTCAGAAGGAATGGTGCCCGCTCCTCTTACCTCTGGTAGAATTTGGCTGTAAATCTGTCTGGTCCAGGACTGTTTTTGGTTGTAGGCTATTAATTATTGCCTCAATTTCAGACCTTGTTTTTGGCCTATTCAGATATTCGACTTCTTCCTGGTTTAGTCTTGGGAAGGTGTATGTGTCCAGGAATTTATCCATTTCTTCTAGATTTTCTAGTTTATTTGCATAAAAGTGTTTATAGTATTCTTTGATGGTCATTTGTATTTCTGTGGGATTGGTGGTGATATCCCATTTATCATTTTTTATTGTGTCTATTTGATTTTTCTCTCTCTTCTTCTTTATTAGTCTGGCTAGCAGCCTATCTATTTTGTTGATCTTTTAAAAAAATCTGGCTCCTGGATGCATTGATATTTTGAAGGGGTTTTCGTGTCTCTACCTCCTTCAATTCTGCTCTGATCTTAGTTATTTCTTGTCTTCTGCTAGGTTTTGAATTTTCGCTCTTGCTTCTCTCTCCCGGTACAGTCTCTCACGGCTTCCCTTGGCTAGGGGAGAAGAATTCCCCAACCCCTTGCGCTTCCCCAGTGAGGCGATGCCCCACCCTGCTTTGGCTCACCCTCTGTGGGCTGCACTCAGTGTCCAGCTAGCCACAATGAGATTTTTGTCCCTTCAAAATTTATATATAGAAATCCTAGCCCCTCTGATGGCTTTAGTATGTGATGGTGGGCCTTTGGGTGGTGATTAAGTCATAAGGGAAGAGCTCCTTATAAAACAAGTGTCTTGTTGAAAAAAAAAGCTCAAACCCTTGTCATTGGCCTTGTGAGGTTATGGTGAAAGTATGGTTGTGTCTGAACCTACAAGTGGGCCCTCGGTGCCTTGATCTTGGCCCAGTCTCCAAAACTATGAGATAAATCTATTTTGTTTATAAGCTCCCTAGTTCATGGTATTTTATTATGGCACCTGAATGGACTAAGATGCTATTTCTCTTAAATGTAAAATTATTCTATCTTTTGTTTTCATATTATTTGTTTGAATACTAGAAAGGCAGATTCTAGTAGTTTCCTGCTTGTTCTTCGTTTTGTAAGAATCAGTCTTTCTTTTCTGCATTTACCTCATGGATATTAATATTCTTACAAACTAGAGTAAGTTTATTATACGTATTTTATTATGCTTATTATACGTATTTTATGGGCTTCCAGCCACTTTTTTGATCTGTTGATTTTTCTTAACAGAATTAATTTTTCTAGAGCAGTTTTGGGTTCATAGCAAAATTAAATGGAAGGTACATAGACTTCCCGTATAATCCCTGTCCCCACATGTGCACAGCCCTCCCAATGTCAACATCCCACACCATTGCGGTACATGTATTTATAATCAATGAGTTATTTTTGAGTTTAAGAGTTCTTTGTATATTTTTGATATCAGTTATTTTTCAGATACAGCTTTTCCAAATATTTTCTTCCAATCTGTAGCATGTCTTTTTATTTCTTGACAGTTTCAAAAAGGTTGATGTAAACAATTCATTATCCATTTAAAAAATTTTTATCTTAATGTCCTAAGAACACTTATCATGAGATCTGACCTCTTAATAAATTTTGTATAACTGTTGGCATAGTATTGTACTTGAGATCTCTAGAACTTTTTCATCCTACATAATTACAATTTTATGTCTAGTACATTAACAGTATTCCATTCCCATACCATTCCCCTCCCCCATTATATTCTCTAATTCTTTAAGTTTGAATATTTTAGATAGCCTCATATACTTCAAATCATGTGGTATTTGTTCTTTGAACAGAATTATTTTGCTTAGCATAATGTCTTTTTTAAACTCTTATTTTAAGTTTAGGGGTATGTGTGAAGGTTTGTTTCATAGGTAAACTTGTGTCATGAAGGTTTGTTGTACAGATTATTTCATCACCCAGGTATTAAATCTTGTACACAGTAGTTATTTTTCCTGAGCCTCCCCCTTCTCCCACCCTCAACCTTCCAATAGGCCCAGTGTCTGTTGTTCCCGTCTATGTGTCCATGTGTTCCTATCATTTAGCTCCCACTTGTAAGTGAGAACATGTGGTATTTGGTTTTCTGTTTCTACATTAGTTTGCTAAGGATAATGGCCTTTAGCTCCGTCTGTGTCCCTGGGAAGGACATGATCTTATTCTTTTTTACGGCTGCAAATTATTCCATGGTATATATGTACCACATTTTCTTTATCAGTCTATCATGCGTGGGCATTTAGGTTGGTTCCATGTATTTGCTATTTTTAATAGTGCTGCCGTAAACATACACATGCAAGTGTCTTTATCATACAATGATTTATATTCCTTTGGGTATATACCCAATAGTAGGATTGTTGGGTTGAATGGTAGTTTGGTCTTTAGGTCTTTGAGGAATGGCTGCACTGTTTTCCACAATGGGTAAGCAATTTATGCTCCCACCAACAGTGTATAAATCCTCCCTTTTTTCTGCAACCTCGCCAGTATCTTACGTTTTGACCCTTTAGTAGTAGCCATTCTGACTAGTGTGAGATGGTATCTCATTGTGGTTTTAATTTGCATTTCTCTAGCTATCAGTGATATTGAGCTCTTTTTCATGTGATTGTTGTCCACATCTATTTCTTCTTTGGAAAAGTGTCAGTTCATGCCCTTTGTCCACTTTTTAATAGAGTTGTTTTTTCTTCTGAATTGGTTTATGTTCTTACGGATGCTGGATATTAGATATTTGTCGGACACATGGTTTGCAAAAATGTTCTCCCATTCTGTAGCTTGCCTCTTTACTCTGTTGATAGTGTTTTGCTGTGCAGAAGCGCTTTAGTTTAATCAAACCCCATTTGTCAGTTTTTGCTTTTATTGCAATTGCTTTTGGTGTCTTTGTCATGACATTTTAAAAAGCTTTTTAAATTATGCTTTGTTCTGGGGTACATGTGTAGAACATGCAGGTTTGTTACATAGTTATACACGTGCCATGGTGGTTTGCTGCATCCATCACCCCATCATCTACACTGGTTATTTCTTCTAATGCTATCCCTCTCCAGCCCCCCCACCCTCCTACTGTCCCTCCCCTAGACCCCCACCCCTTAACAGGCCCTGGTGTATGAGATTCCCCTCCCTGTGTCCGTGTGTTCTTATTGTTCAACCCCCACTTATGAGTGAGAACATGTTTGGTTTTCTGTTCTTGTGTCAGTTCGCTGAGAATGATGGTTTCCAGCTTCATTCATGTCCTTGCAAAGGACATCAGCTCATCCGTTTTTATGGCTGCATAGTATTCCATGGTTTATATGCGCCACATTTCCTTTAGTTGCTTATCAGCTTAATGAGTTTTTGGGATGACATAATGGGGTTTTCTAAATATAAAATCGGAGACAATTTCACTTCCTCTCTTCCTATTTGAATAGCCTTTATTTCTCTTGCCTGACTGCCCTGGCCAGAACTTCTAATACTGTATTGAATAGGAGTGGTGACAGAGGGCATCCTTGTCTTTTGCTGGTTTTCAAAGGGAATGCTTCCAGATTTTGCCCATTAAATATGATATTGGCTGTTGGTTTTTCATAAATAGCCCTTATTATTTTGAGATATGTTCCATCTATACCTAGCTGAGAGTTTTTAACATGAAGGGATGTTGAATTTTATCAAAGGCCTTTTCTGCATCCATTGAGATAATCATGTGCTTTTTGTAATTGGTTCTGTTTATGTGATGGATTAAATTTATTGATTTGTGTATGTTGAACCAGCCTTGCATCCCAGGGATGAGGCCAGCCTGATCATGGTGGATAAGTTTTTTGCTGTGGTGCTAGATTCGATTTGCTAGTATTTTATTGAGGATTTTTGTATCCATGTTCATCAGGGATATTACCTGAAGGTTTTTGTTGTTGTTGTTGTTGTGTCTCTGCCTAGTTTTGATAACAGGATGATGCTGGCTTTATAAAATGAGTTAGGGAGGAGTCCCTTCTTTTCAATTGTTTGTAATCATTTTAGAAGGAATGGTAGCAGCTCCTCTTTATGCCTCTGGTAGATTGGCTGTGAATCTGGCTGGTCCTGGGCTGTTTTGGTTGGTAAGTTATTAATTACTGCCTCAATTTCAGAACTTCTTATTGGTCTATTCAGGGATTCTGAATCTATTCAAGCCTTCTTCCTAGTTTAGCCTTGGGAGGGTGTATGTGTCCAGGAATTTATCCATTTCTTCTAGATTTTCTAGTTTATTTGCATAAAGGTGTTTATAGTATTTTCTGATGGTAGTTTGTATTTCTGTGGGGTCAGTGGTGATATCCCTTTTATCATTTTTTTATTGTGTCTGTTTGATTGTTCTCTCTGTTGTTCTTTATTAGTCTGGCTAGCAGTCTATCTATTTTGTTAATTTTTTTCAGAAAACCAGCTCCTTGGATTCATTGATTTTTTTTTCTTTTGGGGGATTTTTTTTTGTCTGTATCTCATTCAATTCTGCTCTTATCTTAGTTATTTCTTGTCTTCTGCTAGCTTTTGGATTAGTTTTCACTTGCCTCTTTTGCTTTTTAAATTGTGTTTTAGTGTGTTGATTTAAAATTTTTTAGCTTTCCGATGTGGGCATTTTGTGCTATAAATTTTCCTCTTAACACTACTTTAGCTGTGTCCCACAGGTTCTGGTATGTTGTCTGTTCTCATTAGTTTCAAAGAACTTCATAATTTCTTCCTTAATTTCATTATTTACCCAGGAGTCATTCAGGAGCAGGTTGTTCAGCTTCCATGTAATTGTGTGGTTTTGAGTGAGTTTCTTAATCCTGAATTCTAATTGTGTTGCACTGTGGTCTGTGAGACTGTTATGATTTCAGTTATTTTGCATTCCTGAGGAGTGTTACTTTCAGTTATGCAGCCAATTTTAGAATAAATGCCGTGTGGCACTTAGAAGAATGTGTATTCTGTTGATTTGGGGTGGAGAGTTCTGTAGATGACTATTAGGTCCACTTGATCCAGAGCTGAGTTCAAGTCCTGAATATCCTTGTTAATTTTCTGTCTTGTTGATCTGTCTAATATTGACAGCGGGGTGCTAAAGCCTCGAACTGTTATTGTGTGGGAGTCTAAGTCTCTTTGTAGTTCTCTAAGAACTTGTTTTATGAATCTGGGTGCTTCTGTATTGGGTGCATATATATTTAGGATCGTTAGCTCTTCTTTCTGAATTGGTCCCTTTACTATGATATAATGCCCTTCTTTGTCTTTTTTGATCTTTGTTGGTTTAAAGTCTGTTTTGTCCAAGACTGGGATTGCAACTCCTGCTTTTTTTTTCTTTTTTCTTTCTATTTGCTTGGTAAATTTTTTTTCATCTCTTTATTTTGAGACTGTGTGTGTCTTTGCATGTCAGATGGGTCTCCTGAATGCAGCACAGCAGTGGGTCTTGACTCTTTATACAGTTTGCCATTCTGTGCCTTTTAATTAGGGCATTTAGCCCATTTACATTTAAGGTTAATATTGTTACGTGTGAAGTTGATCATGTCATCATGATGCTAGCTGGTTGTTATGCACAGTAGTTGATGCAGTTTCTTCATAGTGTCATTGGTCTTTATATTTTGGTATGTTTTTGCAGTAGCTGGTACCAGTTTTTCCCTTCTGTATTTAGTGCTTCCTTCAGGAGTTCTTGCAGGGCAGGCCTGGTGGTAATGAATTTTTTCAGCATTTGTTTGTCTGGATAGGATTTTATTTCTCCTTTACTTATGAAATTTAGTTGGGCTGGATATGAAATTCTTGGGCGAAAATTCTTTAAGAATGTTGAATATTGACTGCCAATCTCTTCTGGCTTGTATTGTTTCTCCTGAGAGGTTTGCTGTTAGTCTAATGGACTTCCCTGTGTAGGTCACCTGGCCTTTCTTTCTGGCTACTCTTAACATTTTTTCTTTCATTTCAGACTTGGAGAATCTGATGATTATGTTTCTTGGGGTTGATCTTCTCCTGGGTTATCTTGGTATTCTCTGTATTTCCTGAATTTGCATGTTAGCCTGTCTTGCTAGATTGGGGACATTCTCTTGGAGAATATCCTAAAGTGTGTTTTCCAGCTTGTTTTCATTCTCTGTCTCCTTTTGGTACTTCAGTCAATCATAAGTTCAGTGTTTTTGGAAGTCCCATATTTATTGGAGGCTTTGTTCCTTTTTTTTTTTTTTTTTTTTTCCTAATGTTGTCTGCATGCCTTATTCCAGCAAGGTGGTCTTCACACTGTGATATCCTTTCTTCCACTTGGTCATTTTCACTATTGATAGTTGTGTATGGTTCATGAAGTTCTTCTGCTGTGTTTTTCAGCTCCATCAGGTCATTTATGTTCCTCTCTAAACTGGTTATTTTAGGTAGCAGCTCCTGTAATCTTTACCAAGGTTTTTAGCTTGTTTATATTGGGTTGGAACGTGCACCTTTTGCTCAGCAGAGTTTTTGTTAACCGCCCATCTCTGAAGCCTGCTTCTGTCAATTTGTCCATCTTTTCCTCTGTTCAGTTCTGTGTCCCTACGGGAGAGGTGTTGCAATCATTTGGAGGAGAAGAGGCACTCTGTCCTTTTGGATTTTCAGCATTTTTTTTGTTGATTCTTTCTCATCTTCATGAGTTTGTCTGGTTTTGATCTTTGAGGATGCTAACTCTTGGATGGGTTTTTTTTGGGGGACTTTTTATGTTGTTGATGCTGTTGTTGCTTTCTGTTTGTTTTTCTTGCATTGGTCAGGTCCCTCTTCTGTAAGGCTGCTGCGATTAGCTGGGGGTTCCCTTTAGGCCCTGTTCATCTGGTTCAATCCCATACCTGGAGATGTCACTCAAGGAGGCTGGAGAACAGCAAAGATGGATGCCTACTACTTCTTCTGGGATCTCTGACCTTGAGAGGCATCAACCTGATACCAGTAGGATTGGTCCTGTATAGGGTGTCTGACAACCCCTGTTGGAGGGTCTCACCCAGTTGGGTGGCACAGGGAACAGGACCCATTTAACAAAGTACTTTGTCTTTTGGTGGAGGGGGTGTGCTTCGCTGGGGGCAAACCCACTCATCTGGGCTGCTGGGATTTGTGAGAACCACTAGCTGGAAAGTCTAGTCGGCTAGTCTGAAGAGACTATAGCGACTACTCCCCCTGGGGCTCAGGCCCAGGGAGATCTGGGTTTTGTTCCTGAGCCTCCAGCTGGAGTTGTTGGAGTTCATGCAGGGAAGCCCCACCCAGTGAGGAAGGATGGGTCAGGGTCAGGCCTGAAGAGGCTCTCTGGTGGGAGTCTGCCACAGCCAGCTGTTGGGCCATGGGAGATACCTCTTGGGATGAAGTTGTCTAGCCTCCCTGGCTCCAGCAGTGGAAAAGCACAGCCTGGAGCTATAGAGGTGGATGCTGTCCTTCCCCCGCCCAGGGAGCTTAGTTTGTTAGGCAGTTATGAGTCCCAGTGCTGGCTGATGCTGCTTCCTCAAGCAGCTCAAACAGCTTAGACAGCAGGCGGTTGCAGCTGTGATGCTGGTCACTCCTCACCCCACAAGCTCAGCAGGCTTAAGCAGATTCCAGCTCAGAGGTTGTTGAGAATGTACACAGCTTCAGGGTTGGGACCCTAGGCCCAGGTGGCGTGGGTTCGTGAGTGGGATCTTCCAGTCTATGTGTTGCATAGTTCTATGGAAAAAGCATGGTTTCCATGTGTTGCACAGTTCCATGGAGAAAGCACGGTTTCCCTGGCTGGGTAGCACCCTCACTCAGTGCCTTCCTTGGCTGGGTAGCATGCTCATTCAGTGCCTTCCTTGGCTGGGGGGTGGGGGCTCCCCTGCCCTGTGTGGCTCTCAGGTGGCCACCATACCACACTGCTCTTCCTTTCTCTCTGTGGGTCATGCCAGCTGCCTAGTCAGATCTGTTGAGAGAACCTGGATACCTTGGTTGCCAGTGAAGGATTCACACCTTAATTATGGTTCTTTTCAGTGGGAGCCTCCAATCACCTCTGTTTCTAGTCGGCTATCTTGGCCTTGCTCCTGATCATGTGATTTTTCTTCATTAGCTTTGATGCAATCAGTTACACCAATTGATTTCTAAATGTTGAAACAGCCTTGCATACCTGTGGTAAATCACACTTAGTTGTGGTGTATAGTTCTTTTTTATATTTTGTTGGATTCCCATAGCTAATATTTTCCTGAGTATTTTTGCATCTGTCTCATGAGAGGTATTAGTCTAGTTTTCTTGGCTTGTGATATCTTTTTTTAGGTATTAGGGCAATAGTGGCTTCATAGGATGAGTTAGGAAATACTCCCTCTGCTCTTACTTTTACAAAGAGATAGTGGAGAATTGGTATAATTTCATCCTGAAATGTTTGGTAGAATTTACCAGTGAATCCATTTGTGCCACATGTTGTACCTTTTGTTAAGTGTATTAATTATTGATCCATTTTAAAAAATCATATATGTCCATTTACATTGTCTATTTATTCTTGTGTGAGTTTTGGTAGATTGTGTTTTTCAAGAAATTGGTGTGTTTCATGTAGATTATTAAATATATGGGCTTATCAAACATAGTTGTTCATAATATTCCTGTTACACTTTTACTGTTCTTTTCTTGTCTGTGGTATCTGTAGTGATGTTTTCTCTTTCATTTGTGAAACTAGTATTTTGTGTCTTTTTCTTAATCTGGCTAGAGGCCTCTCAATTTTATTTATCTTTTCAAGTAACCAACTTTTGGTTTCATTGATTTTTGTCAAGCTTCTGTTCTCTGCTTACTCTGGAATTGACTTGGTCTTCTTTTACTCGTTTCCTAAGTTGGAAGCTTAGATTACTTATTTTAGATCTTTCTTCTTTTTGAATATAGGCATTTATAGTTTACAAATAAGAAAAATAAAAAATTTTATTTTACTTTTATTGATTCTTCCTCTGATGCTCTTTCTTTACATAGATCTGAATTTCTCACCTATGTCATTTGTCTTCTCTTTGGAGAACTTCTAACATTTCTTGGAAGACTGGTCTACTGGCAACAGGTTATTATCTTTTTTTTTTTTTTAAATCTGTGGACATTTTTATTTCTCTATCACTTATGGAGGATAATTTCACAGGATACAGAATTCTAGGTTGTAGGCTTTTTTCTCTAAACACTTAAAAGATTTCCCTCCATAATGTTCTTACTTGCATGGTTTCTGAGAAATCAGATAAAATTCTTATCTTTGTTTTTCTGTAGTTTTTTTTTTTTTTCTTCTGGATTTTATGAACTGTTTTAAATCTTTAATTTTTTCAGTTTCATATGATATGCCTAGGTGTTGTTTTTTGGGAATTTATTCTCTTTGGTGTTCTCTGAACTTGCTAGTCCGTGATTTTGTGTCTTTCATTAATTTGGGGAAATTCTCATGCATTATTGCTTTTCATATTTCCTCTGTTTCTTTATCTCTTTCTTCTCCTTGTAATATCCCCATTATGCCTGTGCTACACCTTTTGTAGTTGTCCCACATTTCTTTAATATTCTGTTACAGATTTTTAAGTATTTTTTTTTTTCTTTCCTGTGTTGGAATTTTCTATTAATATATAATCAAGTTCAGGGATTCTTTCCTTTTTCATATCCTGTCTACTAGTGAGCCCATGCAAGGCATTGTTCATTTCTCTTACAGTATTTTAATTTTTAGTGTTTCTTTTTCATTCTTTCTTACACTTTCTCTCTGCTAATGTTGCCCATAAGTGCTTATATGCTGTATACTTTATCTGTTGATAATATTTGTTTTAAATTCCTAGCCTGATAATTCAACATCTCTGACATGTCTGGTTCTGGTTCTGATACTTGTCGTCAAACTGATTTTTTTCTTTTAGTGTGGCTTTTAATTTTCTTTTCTTTTCTTTTTTTTGGATAGTTGGACATGATGTACCAGATAAAAGCAATTACTGTAAATAGACCTTTAAGAATGTGGTGGTAAGATGCGAGAGGAAGGAAAGCATTCTGTCCTATTAGGTTTCAGTCTTTTAACCTACTTATGCCTAGTGTTCCATTATTGGAATGCTATACATGTAGGAGTTATTTATATCCTACTGCTAAAGGTTATCACCAAGCTCTGATTGAATGATTCTTGAGGATTGAGGAGTGGAATAATTTGACTCAGTCAGAATCTCTTTGCAAGTAAAAGTGGCTCACCCTCCCTCACAATTTTGATTATTTGGCCTTTTAATTTCCAATCTGAAAATAAAGAAAATTGTACCAAGGTAAATATGAAAATGAGCAATGTAATAGGAGCAATGACTCTTTCTTTATGACACTACACTGGCAATGTTTTGAATACTGTAGCTTTTTTATTTATAATATAAGTCATTTTTAGCCTTCCAAATAATTCTCTCAAGACAGAGGCATTATGTGTTATTGGTCTTTATAGTCCTTGTTTTTTACTTACACTAGTTGCCTTAGTTGTAAATAATTTATGTTTTTTGAATTATAAAATACTTTAAATATGCATATAAGTAAGGAGACTAATATCCCAATACATATCACTGAGATTTAACCATATAATTCTTTATTTTTTTCAGATTTAATTTTTTTAAAGAAGTATTATAGAAAGTTGAAAACTTACTTATTTTATATTCCCTGATTCTATTACTCTCCTTCTTTAGAGTTAATCTACTATCCAAATAGGCTTGAATCCTTCCAGTCTAAATTTTTATATTTTATTTTACACGTATGCATTTATACACAATAGTATGTTGTATATTTCTAAATTTTTATTAGTAATGATATTGTGCCTGTCATTCCAAAATTTGTTATTTTACCAGTCCCTTAGGCTTTCAATTATTTTCTCTATAGGTAAAATTTATTGCCACATACTATTGGAAATTTGTTACCACACTTACTTTTTGATATATGAACCGTGCTTGAAATATAATAACATTCAGCTTTAGCTTATAATTGTTTGATTATCGGGGTACTTGTGTTCTTGGAATTTCACTTTTTAAACCTAACTTATTTAATACTTGTATAATATTACTCTCTTGCTCATTTTGCATGTGTACAATCCTCCAATGTTGATAGCCCGTTTTTTTTCCCCCAAAACACACACGGGGAATTTAGAAGTAGAAAGGGAGGATAACTTATTTCTTAAATCTGAATTCGATATATGTGTTTTGCCATCCAGATCTTATAGTCTGCCATGTGGGACTGTTTTTGTAACCTGTTGGATTTTTAAATATATGCCATTAGGTTTCTAAATTCATGTGGGCTGTATTAGAATGGAGTATAATACAATTCTCTTTTGCAGGTGCTCACAACAAAGTAAGACAGCTAACAATTCTGTGAAGCAGGCTACGTACAATAAAGAAAAACGAAGAACTGATGATGGCATTTGTCTTTTAATGTCTGATACTCAGCTTAAAGGTTTGTGAACCTTAGAAAACTGTTGGAATTTGAGTTTGTACCTATTTTATTTATAAAAAATTTTTGTTACAAATAAATTATTTCATTTTACTGTAAAAGGATATCTGAAAGTAAAGGGAGATTATTTGGCAACACCAGGAGAATTGCAAAACCTACTCTTTATATGGTGTAGTACTCATTTCCAGATTTATTTACTAATCCCAAAAGTTAAATTTGGATTTTTTTTTCTTCTCTGGGGAGACTGGGGTATGGCTATGAAGTTACGTTAATTTAGGTATTTCTAGGTGTTGTTTCCATGTATATTAAAGTTACTGTTAACTGGGTTTTTATTATTAGTTTATCACTGTCTATTCACCTACCATAAAATACATTCTCTATTCATTAGAATTTCTCTCAACTTTAAGAGGATGCCAAAACAAGCCACTATTAGCAAATTTGAAGGTAAATACCTCCGAGACTTCTGGAAATTTTTTGTAGGCTTCCTTGCATATAGGATTTGTGATTTGACTTCTTTTTCTTTTTTTGTGCCTCTTTCAAGAATTAAAAATATTTTACTGATACTTGGAGAAAAGCAGTTTTACTACATTATTTGTGAAACTAATACCTTCAGGGGTCTCTTGGATTATTGATAGCGTCAAATGTTTGTTCAGGTCTGTTTCTTTCTTTCTTTTCTTTTTCTTTCTGAGACAGGGCCTTACTCTGTCACCTATGATGGAGTACAGTGGCATGATCACACATGATCACAGCTCACTTCAGCCTCTACCTCCTGGGCTCAAGTGATCCTTCCACATCAGCCTCCTGAGTAGTTGAGACTATAGGTATGCACCACCACGCCTGGCTAAGTTTTTGTATTTTGCAGAGACAGGGTCTTGCCATGTTGCCCAGGCTGGTCTCAAACTCCTGGGCTCCAGAAATCTGCCTGCCTTGGCCTCCCAAAGTGCTGGGATTATAGGCGTGAGCCACTGTGCTTGGCCACTCTTTTATTTTTGAGTGATTTCATAAGTTATTCATGATACAAAAAAAAAAAATCTTTTAATGACACTATGCAAAATGCACTTCATTTGGAGCACAGCTATGTAAAGATTCTTTTTCATTAAAAAAATTAAAAATGAAATTAGACTAACAATTTTTTTTTGTACAAGAAACCAGCTGAAACTCTTATAAAGGCAGTCTTTGGAAAATGTGCTGTGACTTTGTACAGATGCGTTTCCAGTTAGTCACTAAGTACTGTCAACTTATAACAAAAAACATTTATTTTCTTATAAACTGTACTTTTCTTAGAAATAATTACAGTCATCTCTCTGTATCTTTGTATTCTGTATCTGCAGATTCAATCTACCACAGATGGAAAATATTTGAAAACACCTTAATAAAAATAATATAATAATAAAAAATACAGTGTAACAACTATTTACATAGTATTTATGTTGTATTGGTATTATAAGTAATCTAGAGATTATTTAACCTATACAGAAGAATGTATATAGGTTATATGCAAATATTTTACCTTTAGGGGCTTACGGATCCGTCAGTTTTGATATGCTGAGTCCCTGGGACCCTGAGGATACTGAGGGATGACTGTATTGATTACCAAGTAAAAATATGAGTATTTGTACAAGCGGGATCTGTTCAGATGTTATCAAGACAAAGATTCCTACCCAGGAAAGTAGTAGAATATGAAGACTAACAGTCCTCATATTGACTTGAATAAAATACTTCCTGATTTGTACTCAGGAGTATTACCAAGAGATTACAGTGGCATTTTAGATATGCATCAGGGGAAAGTACATGACAAAAGAAATGCTTCTTAGTTTTTTAGTATCCCTGAAGGTACCGCTACTGGTAGGGAAAGTGTTTTTAATAAAATTAGCTATTGGACCTTTACTGAAGCAATGTTTACCCTCCTACATCTGATACCAGTTTTTTAATACAAACCTGTAAATTAATGGAAATTCTGAATTAAACCTTAGGTGTACCATTTTTTTTTTTTTGGTAGCACATTTAGTTTCCCTTTTGGAATTTGCTTTTACCACATAATACCTTGGAAATACTTAATATTCTTTTGTTTACAGGATTTTGTTACCTCTTTAGTTATATATGCTAGTAGTATTTTCAGGTTAAATCATATATATACTATGCAAGTGGAATCCTATTTTTACAATATTTCATTCTGTTTAACACAGTTATTCCTTTTTCCATGAGACAGGCTTGACTGATATGCAAATAATAAATTGTTTAAAATGAAACTCCTGTATAATCAAGTTTTTCTCAAGCACTTTTATGAGTCTTTTTAATGTAGTATAATATTTATGTTTAGAAATTATAGTTTGATACATTGTGTGTAGAAATTGTATTTGACCACTTTTATAGTTTACAATAATACATATAAAATTTAATGTGCTGTCCTAAATATTGTGTTGATGATTTAGAGGTAATTTTATTTTCTTTAGGGAGTGAGTAAGGTGTTTTCTCTGGAAAATTGAAAGGCAGTTGACTATCTTGGAATTTTTACCCTCAATCCTGTTCCAGTGCCTTCCTTTAAGCAATGTCAAAGACAAATTTTCATGAATATTAGTTATTAGGAATTGTTGAAGTGAGAGTAAAAGCAGAGTTTGAAGAGAAGATTTTAAAAATCACGAACTTTCCATGAATGGAGAAGTCAGGCCAGTCAGTTAGATGAATTGAAAATGGTGAATTAAAGGCAACTGCTCTGTGACTTGCTGTGTATAAACGTTGAGTTGGTACTTGTATGACATAGATTCAGAAAGCAAAATAATTCAGAACTTTCAGTTAATTAAGTGGAAATTTTTAGAAGGTATTTTTGTACGATACATATATTTGATAACAGAAATATTAAATATTTTTAGTAATAATTGGCATGGGTTTCAAAATGATGTTTTGTTGACTTAAAAAAAGAAGCATTTCTCTAGATAATGGATTTGTTGGAGACTGAAAATGACATAGTTTTGATTATTGAAAAGAAGAAATAAACTGACAAGTAAATTGGTAACCCTGTGAATGATCACGTATTATAGTCAACTACTGAAGAAAGATATTTTGGCTACTTTTTAAAGAGCAGCCATCAACACACTTTCAAATTATAGTCCCTTTCCACTAAAAAAATATGTATTTATGTAAATTACATTTTAAAAAGACTAGTTTATAAAGTCATGTTAAATTATCAAACTTTAAGACATGAATTTTCCAGATTTTAATAAGACACTCACTCCCTTTTTTTGATAGTGCAGTCAAATGCATTTATAGCAAATGGAAAAACAGTTTGATTGCTTTGCTTTGGCTACTCTGAAAAAGACTATTTCTTCCTTATGTATTTTTCTCACCTCACAACTATTGTATAATGAACATTTACTTTGTGTTTACCAGTTAAAATAGGGCATGCCTTTACCTTCATCCAGTGTCAGTATAATAATTTAACAGTACACTTCTGTTTTAACGAGCTTTGGAAGTAGTATAGCAATTTTGATGACATTTTTTTGAGTTCTTCTGAAAGAGATTCTCTCTATACTTTTTTGTCCATATTTATACTTAATTTGTTTTTGAAGACCTTAACAGTGGAAGCAGAGGTGGTTGTCATCATCTTGAACAGGAAAGCAGAAACAAGGATGTTAAATATTCGGATTCAAAAATGGAACCTACTCTGATTTCCCAGAAGAGAAAGAGAAGGCTTAGAAATAATTTATCTGATTCTCAAAATTGTACTTCTTTGGATAAGTCAACAGAACAGACAGTAAGTAGAGGTGTTTAGATATTATAGGAAATAATTTTATGCTGTAATAAAAAAGAGTTGACTATGGCCAAATAATGTTCTTCCAGCTTTCTGTTTTTATTATCAGATTTCTTTCTTTCTTTTTTGGTCACTGTTAGCTTTATTTTTAAGAAACAATTTTAAATGTAACTTTTCTTCGTGATAAAGAGTTATTGGAACAAATTTCAAATATTATGAATGAGTAACAAAGTTAAAATTTCTTCTTTTCTTGTATCACTCTTTCCTTAGTCGTTTGTTATATATCCTTCAGGCTTTTCTTTTTCCTTAATTCAGCCAGATACTGTTCATACTGTCTAGTCACTCGCTTTTTTACTTGCTCTGTAAAATTATTATTAGATGTATTTATCAGTAGGAATTTACTTACCAAATTCTTTAAGCTTCTGTTTATCTGGAGTTTAGGGAATTTATTGTAAGTAAATAATTACCATATTAAATACATACATTTTCTCTTTTCAAAGACTTAATATATAGATAGCAATAAAACAGTAAGACAGCTCTTTAGTTCCTTTAGTCCGTAAATCATTTCAGGACCTTGTAATGTTTTGGGGTTGTAATTATAAACATGATTTAGATTTATACAGTAAATGAGATATTGAAGGCAATGGTTGATTTTCATAATTCTTAATGTCGTTATATTATTAATTTTAAAATTTTTTAACCAGAGTAGTCGGTCACATTGGCATTATTACTTTTGCAAAATAAAAATATGTAAATAAATCTTCTTATTCTAAAGTTGACTTAGATAGTGGGAGACCGTCTGATAAAGTATTTGTAAAGGTGGAAATCTCCTAATTTTGCCCTTTAAAAAATTATCAGGCATCAGATTGGACAGACCAAACCCTGTATCTTTATACTTGGGAGACAGTATCAAGCATAATGTAGTATAATTGTTTAGTTTTCTATCCATCTGCTTATAGAAATGATATAATATTTTTCCTTTCATATATTTTTTAAGAATTTAAAAATGGATTAAGCAAGTCAAATTTGAAAAATGCTATTTTTTCTCTGTGTTTATGTTTAGAAAAAACAAGATGATGACTCAACAATATCCACTGAGTTTGAAAAGTCAAGTGAAAACTGTCATCAGTATCCAAAACTGCTTGAAGAAATTACATCTAAACCTACAAAAAGTGATTTTAGTAAACTATCCTCACTTAACAGTCGGGAGTTGGCTTTCAGTACCACCACCAAAAGTGCCTCTGCCTGTTCAACGACTGAAACTATTGAGAACTCTAATTCCACTGATACCGTGGGGATTTCTTCCCTGGTTGAGAAGGATGAGAGTGAGTTGAATACAATAGAAAAGCCTATTCTAAGAGGACATAATGAGGGGAACCAATTATTGATCTCAGCTGAACCAAGTAAGTGACAGGAAGATTATAAAGTTACTTAATTTCCTCTCTTTTACTTAGTTGTGTTTCTTCCTCTTGAACAAATTTGGCTAAGGCAATAAACTGTTTTATGACATCACTGTGGAATATATTAACTTTAGGAAAAAAGGCTTGAAGTTTGGGGTCTCCTTCATAAGACTTAAAATATTTATTTAGGTAAACTAATGGAGGACTTGAAAACAGAAGTAATCTTTTCTTAGATTAGTACACTGTAATCTCAGTAGTTTAAAAATAGATTCTTTAAAGACCATCATTACTGTCATTTAGTTGATGAATGACATTTAGTTGAAGTGTGGAGGGTTTAAGTGCTATCTAATTATTATTAATTTTGATTTAAGCAGCCTCTGAGTAGTTGATGTGATCACATGGTACAAAGAAATTTCAAAGGTTTTAGAGGATCTCCAGTGAATAGTCTCCCACATCGTCCCCTAGTTATTCATTCCCCCTCCTTGAAGCAATTCATATAACAGGAATTAAAGTACAATTTAGTGGTGGCACAATACACTGTTAGAACTAGAACTTGTTCCTAAGGCCTCCTGATGGCTTTATCCATTTTTAAACATCTTTATTCTTTAGAAGGTAAAGGTGCAGGTAAATGTTGAATAATTGCACTGATATGGAGTCATTGTCTATACTATAAATCAGATAACAAATGATAGATATGTTTCTAAATTGAATAAATTTAGATGATTAAATTTAACAGGATTGTTAAAAATAAATTGCATTAATTAGAAAGGTTTTTTTTTTTTTTTTTTTTTTTTTGAGACAGAGTCTGACTCTGTCAGCTGGGCTGGAGTGCAGTGATGCGATTTGAGCTCACTACTGCCTCTGCCTCCTGGGCTCAAGCAATCCTCCTGCCACAGCCTCCTGAGTAGCTGGGATTACAGGTGTGTGCCACTGTGCTCGGCTAAATTTTTGTGTTATTATTATTATTTTTGGAGACAGTGGTTTGCTCATTGCCCAGACTGGAGTGCAATGGCATGATCTTGGCTCACCACAACTTCTGCCTCCCAGGTTCAAGCGATTCTCTTGCCTTAGCCTCCAAGTAGCTGAGATTACAGGCATGCATCACCACACCCACCTAGACAGGGTTTCTTCATGTTGGTAAGGCTGGTCATGAACTCCTGACCTCAGGTGATCTACCTGTCTTGGCCTCCCAAAGTGCTGGGATTACAGGCGTGAGCCATTGCACCCAGCCGATTTTTGTATTTTTAGTGGAGATGGGGTTTCACCATGTTGGCCAGGCTGGTCTTGAACTCCTCACCTCAGGGGATCCATCCACCTTAGCCTCCCAAAGTCCTGGGATTACAGGAGTGAGCCACCATTCCTGGCTGAAAGTTTTTTTTAAAAAAATATGTGATTGTTACACATTTAAAATACATATTTTTTTGGCTGGGTGCAGTAGCTCACACCTGTTATCTCAGCACTTTGGGAGGCTGAGGCGGGTGGATCACCTGAAGTCAGGAGTTTGAGACCAGCCCGGCCAACATGGTAAAACCCCGTCTCTACTAAAAATACAAGAGTTGGCTGGCGTGGTGGCAGGTGCTTGTAATCCCAGCTACTTGGGAGGTTCAGGCAGGGGAATTGCTTGAGCCTAGGAGATGGAGGTAGCAGTGAGCCGATATCGGGAGACTGTGTCTGAAAAAAAAAAAAAAGAATAAATAAAAGTACATTTTTCTTTTCCTTTTTAGTTGTTGTTTCCAGTGATGAAGAAGGACCTGTTGAACATAAAAATTCAGAAATTCTTAAGTTACAACCTAAGCAAGACCATGAGTCAACTGATGAAAATGAGAGTACTTCTGAATCAGCATTGTCAGAACTACCATTGATTACACGTGAATCTGTGCAGGTAATTTACTTCTGCCTTCTCACACATTAGCAATGAAATATACACTATTGTTAATGACTGTTGCTTATTTTATCAAGCAGAATATTATAATGAAAATTAGAAATTTTCTTAGTTTGAATTTTGAGACAACTTTTTTATAGTAGTTTGAGTCAAATACATAGTTGTCTTTATTTTGAAATAAAAGATTATACCTTTTTTTTCTGGTCATTTATATTTTTTCAGTCCAAATATTACCTGAATTTTTTTTATGGCTTTCATTAGACATTTCAGTAATATTTTGTAGAATTAAATACATTTTCTAATATTTATGTGTCTGGTCTTGGAGTATTTTGGCTACTTGGAATTATTCCTTTTTCTCACATACTATGAAGACAGTATAATATAGAGGAAAGAACATGGCTTTGGGGATACAGGTCAGAAGCCTATAAGATTTGGCAAATCCTCTGTCTCTTCCTTCTTATATAAAATAATAAATGGAAGTGTGTTAGTTTAGTATCAGTCGATTAGCTCAGTCCTTTAAAGAGTGTAGGTCTAAAATAGGTTCAAATCATTTATTATCAGTATTTATTCTTTCTTTTTTTTAAGTATATATATATATATTTTATTGCACTCTAGGGTACATGTAAAAAACATGCAGGCTTGTTGCATAGGTACATACATGGCAATGTGGTTTGCTGCCTCCATCCCCATCACCAATGTCTGGCATTTCTTCCCATGTTATCCCTCCCCACCTCCCTACACCGTGCTGTTCCCTATGCTAGTCCCCACCAATAGACCCCAGTGTGTGATGCTCCCCTCCCTGTGTCCATGTGATCTCATCATTCAACACCCGCCTATGAGTGAGAACATGCAGTGTTTGATTTTCTGTTCTTGTGTCAGTTTGCTGAGAATGACGGTTTCCAGATTCATCTATGTCCCTACAAAGGACACAAACTCATCATTCTTGATGGCTGCATGTATTCCATGGTGTATATGTGCCACATTTTCCCTGTCCAGTCTATCATCCATGAGCATTTGGGTTGGTTTCAGGTCTTTGCTATTGTAAACAGTGCTGCAGTAAACATACTTGTGTATGTGTCTTTATAACAAAATGATTTATAATCCTTTGGATATATACCCAGTAATGGGATTGCTGGGTCAAATGGAATTTCTATTTCTAGGTCCTTGAGGAATTGCCACACTGTTTTCCACAGTGGTTGACCTAATTTACACTCCCACCAACAGTGTAAAAGTGTTGCTATTTCTCCACATCCTCTCCAGCATCTGTTGTCTCCAGAATTGCCATTCTAACTGGTGTGAGATGATATCTCAGTGTGGTTTTGATTTGATTTGCAAATCAAAACCACTGGTCATCACTCTAATGACCAGTGATGATGAGCATTTTTTCATATGTTTATTGGCCTCATATATGTCTTCTTTTGGAAAGTGTCTGTTCATATCCTTTGCCCACTTTTGGGTGAGTTTGTTTTTTTCTTGTAAATCTGTTTTGGTTCTTTGTAGATTTTGGATATTAGCCCTTTGTCAGATGGGTAGATAGCCAAAATTTTTTCCCATTCTGTTGGTTGTCGGTTCACTCTAATGATTGTTTCTTTTGCTGTACAGAAGCTCTGGAGTTGATTAGATAACATTTGTCTATTTTGGCTTTTGTTGTCAATGCTTTTGGTGTTTTAGTCATGAAGTCCTTGCCTATGCCTATGTCCTGAATGGTTTTGCCCAGGTTTTCTTCTATGGTTTTTATGGTGTTAGGTCTTATGTTTAAGTCTTTAATCCATCTGGAGTTAATTTTAGTGTAAGGTATCAGGAAGTGGTCCAGTTTCTGCTTTCTGCACATGGCTAGCCAGTTTTCCCAACATCATTTATTAAACAGGGAATCTTTTCCCCATTGCTTGTTTTTGTCAGGTTTGTCAAAGATCAGATGGTCGTAGATGTGTGGCATTGCCTCTGAGGCCTCTGTTCTGTTCTGTTGGTCTATATCTCTGTTTTGGTACCAGTACCATGCTGTGTTGATTACTGTAGCCTTGTGTTATAGTTTCAAGTCAGGTAACATGATGCCTCCAGCTTTGCTCTTTTTGCTTAGAAATGTCTTGGCTATGTGAGCTCTCTTTTGGTTCCATATGAAGTTTAAGGTGGTTTTTTCCAGTTCTGTGAAGAGGGTCATAGGTATTTTGATGGAGATAGCATTGAACCTATAAATTACTTTGAGCAGTATGGCCATTTTCACAATATTGATTCTTCCTAACCATGAGCGTGGAATGTTTTTCCATCTGTTTGTATCCTCTCTTATTTCCTTGAGCAGTGGTTTGTAGTTCTCCTTGAAGAGGTCCTTTACATCCCTTGTTAGTTGTATTCCTAAGTATTTTATTCTCTTTGTAACAATTGTGAATGGGAGTTTGCTTATGATTTGGCTCTCTGTGTATCTGTTATTGGTGTATAGGAATGCTTGTGATTTCTGCACATTGATTTTGTATCCTGAGACTACTGAAGTTGCTTATCAGTTTCAGGAGATTTTGGGCTAAGACGATGGGGTCTTCTAAATATACAGTCTTATCATCTGCAAATAGAGACAATTTGACTTCCTTCTTTCCTAATTGAATACACTTTATTTCTTTTTCTTGCCTGATTCCTCTTGCTAGAACTTCCAATATTATATTGAATAGGAGTGGTGAGAGAGGGCATCCTTGCCTAGTGTCAGATTTCAAAGGGAATGCTTCCAGTTTTTGCCCATTCAGTATGATATTTGCTGTGGGTTTGTCATAAATAGCTTTTGTTATTTTGAGATACGTTCCGTTGATACCTAGTTTATTGAGAGATTTTAGCATGAAGGGCTGTTGAATTTTGTCAAAGGCCTTCTCTGCATCAATTGAGATTATCATGTGGTTTTTGTCTTTGATTCTGTTTATGTGGTACATTACATTTATAGACTTGATTTGTTGAACCAGCCTTGCATCCCCAGGATGAAGCCTACTTGATCGTGATGGATAAGCTTTTTGATGTGCTGTTGCAATTGGTTTGCCAGTATTTTATTGAAGATTGTTGCATCGATGTTCATCATGGATATTGGCCTGAAGTTTTCTTTTCTTGTTGAGTCTCTGCTGGGTTTTAGTAACAAGATGATGTTGGTCTCATAAAAGGATTTAGGACGGATTCCCTCTTTTTGTACTGTTTGGAATAGTTTCAGAAGGAGCAGTACCAGCTCCTCTTTGTATGTCTGGTAGAATTCAGCTGTGAACCCATCTGGACCTGGGCTTTTTTTGGTTGATAAGCTATTAATTGCTGCCTCAACTTCAGCCCTTGTTATTGGTCTGTTCAGGGTTTCACCTTCTTCCTGGTTCAGGCTTGGGAGGGTGCAAGTGTCCAGTAATTTATCCATTTCTTCCAGGTTTACTGGTTTGTGTGCATAGAGTTGTTTGTAGTAATCTCTGATGGTAGTTTGTATTTCTGTGGGATCAGTGGTGATATCCCCTTTATCTTTTCTAATTGCGTCTATTTGAGTCTTCTCTCTTTTCTTTTTTGTTAATCTGGCTAGTGGTCTGTCTGTTTTGTTTATTTTTTCAAAAAACTAGTTTATTAATTAATAATTAATTAATTAATTATTAATTTTTTGAAGTTTTTTTTTTGTGTCTTTATCTCCTTCAGCTCAGCTCTGATATTAGTTATTTCTTGTCTTCTGCTAGCTTTTGAGTTTTCTTGATCTTGCTCCTCTAGCTCTTTCAATTTTGATGACAGGGTGTCTATTTTAGATCTTTTGTTGCTATTCATGTGGGCATTTATTGCTGTACATTTTCCTCTAGCCACTGCTTTAAATGTGTCCCAGAGAATTTGGTATGTTGTATCTTTGTTCTTATTGGTTTTGAAGAATATCTTACTTTCTGCCTTCATTTCATTGTTTATCCAGTCAACATTCAAGAGCCAGTTGTTCATTTTCCATTAGGTTGTGCGGTTCTGAGTTAGTTTCCGAATTCTGAGTTGTAATTTGATTGTACTGTTGTCTAAGAGACTGTTACGATTTCGGTTCTTTTGCATTTGCTTAGGAGTGATTTACTTCCGATTATGTGGTCAGTTTTAGAGTAGATGTGATGTGGTGCTGAGAAGAATGTATATTCTGTGGATTTGGGGTGGAAATTTCTGTAGATGTCTATTAGTGTCGCTTGGTCGTGATCTGTGTTCAAGTCCTGGATATCCTTGTTAATTTTCTGTCTCGTTGAGCTGTCTAATATTGACAGTGGAGTGTTAAAGCCTCCCAGTATTATTCTGTGGGAGTTGTAAGTCTCTTTGTAGGTCATTAAGAACTTGCTTTATGTATCTGGGTGCTCCTGTATCAGGTGTGTATATATTTAGGATTGTTAGCTCTTCTTGTTGCATTGATCCTTTTACCATTATGTTGTGCCCTTCTTTGTCTCTTTTGATCTTTGTTGGTTTAAAGTCTATTTTATCAGAGACTAGGATTGCAACTCCTGCTTTTTTTTGCTCTCCATTTGCTTGGTAAATCTTCCTCCATCCCTTTATTTTGAGCCTATGTATATCCTTGCAAGTGAGATGGGTTTCCTGGATACAGCACAACGATGGGTTTTTACTTTTTATCCAATTTGCCAGTCTGTGTCTTTTGATTGGGGCATTTAGCCCATTTGCTTTTAAGGTTAATATTAAGTGTGAATTTGATCCTGCCATTTTGATGCTAGCTTATTGTTTTGCCCATTAGTTGATGCAGTTTCTTCATTGTGGTGTTGCTCTTTACCATTTGGCATGTTTTGGGAGTGACTGGTAGTGGTTATTCTTTTCTTTGTTTAGTGCTCCTTTCAGGATTTCTCAAGGCAGACCTGGTCATGACAAAATCTCTGACCAATTGCTTGTTTGTAAAGGATTTTATTTCTCCTTCGCTTTTGAAACTTAGTTTGCCTGGATATGAAATTCTAGGTTGAACTTTCTTTTCTTTAAGGATGTTGAATATTGGCCCCCACTGTCTTCTGGCTTGTAGGGTTTCTGCTGAGAGATCCGCTGTGAGTCTGATGGGCTTCCTTTTGTGGGTAACCTGAGCTTTCTTTCTGGCTGCCCTTAGCAGTTTTTCCTTCATTTCAAACCTGGTGAATCTGATGATTATGTGCCTTGGGGTTGCTCTTCTTGAGGAATATCTTTTTGGTGTTCCCTGTATATCCTGTGTTTGAATATTGGCCTGACTTGCTAGTTTGGGATGGTTCTCCAGGATAATATCCTGAAGGGTATTTTCCAGCTTGGATTCATTCTCTCTGTTACATTCAGGTACACCTGTCAAATGTAGATTAGGTCTTTTCACATAATCCGTATTTCTTGGATGCTTTGTTCATTTCTTTTCACTCTGTTTTCTCTAATTTTGCTTCTCATTTTATTTCATTGAGTTGATCTTCAATCTCTGACATCCTTTCTTCTGCGTGGTAGATTTGGCTATTGAAACTTGTGTATGCTTCGTGAAGTTCTCATGTTGTGTTTTTTCAGCTCCTTCAATTCACTTATATTCTTTTCTAAGCTATTTATTCTCATTAGCATTTCGTCAAAGCTTTTTTCATGGTTCTTAGTTTCTTTTTATTGGGTTAGAACATGTTCTTTTAGCTCAGAGAAGAGCTAAAAGAACCCACTTTCTGAAGCCTGTTTCTATCAATTCATCACATTCATTCTCCATCCAGCCTTGTTTCCATGCTGGTGAGGAGTTGTGATTCCTTAGAGGAGGAGAGGTGTTCTGGTTTTTGTTGTTTTCATCCTTTTTGGGCTAGTTTCTTCCCGTCTTTGTGGATTTATCTAGCTGTTGTCTTTGTAGTTGGTGACTTACAGATGGGATCTCTGAGTGGACGTCCTTTTTGTTGATGATAAAGTTATTTCTTTCTGTTTTTTAGTTTTCCTTCTAACAGTCAGGTCCCTCTGCTGCAGGACTGCTGGAAGTCCACTCCAGACCCTGCTTGCCTGGGGATCACCTGCAGTGGCTGCAGAACAGTAAGGGTTGCTGCCAGTTTCTTCTTCTGTTATCTTTGTCCCAGAAGGATACTGGGACAAAGAGCTCAGGCCAGATTGTCAGCCTGAGCTCTCCTTTATGAGGTGTCTCCTTGGATATACGGGGATCGGGGAGCTGCTTGAGGAGACAGTCTGTCCCTTATAGAAGCTCAAGTACTCAGCTGTGAGCTCCATCATTCCGTTCAGAGCTGCTGGGCAGGTACATTTAAGTCTGCTGCAGCGGAGCTTGTAACCACCTTTTTTTCCCAGGTGCTTTGTCCTTGGAAGGTGGGGCTTTATTTATAAGTTCCTGACCTGCTGCTGCCTTTTTTTCAGTGATGCCCTGTCCAGCAAGGAGGTAGCCTAGTCACAGTCTGCCAGCAGAGGTGTTGCTGAGCTGCCATGGGCTCTGCCCAGCTCTTGTGTGAACTTCCTTGTGGTTTTGTTTATAGAGATATAGTTAGAACTGCCTTGGTAATGGTGGTCTGCCTCGGTAATGGCGGTCTGCCTCAGTAATGGCATACCGTCTCTGTAATGGTGATTGCCTCAGTAATGGCAGACTGCCTCAGTAATGGTGGATTGCCTCAGTAATGGCAGACTGCCTCGGTAGTGGTGGACTGCCTCAGTAATGGCTGATGTCCTTCCCCCACAGAGCTTGACCGTCTGTAGTCCAGCTGTGCTTGCTGTGAAACTTTCAATCCAGAGCATTTCAGATTGCTGGTCTTTGTGGGGGTGGGACCCAATGAAATCACCTGGCTCCATGTTTCTGCCCCCTTTTTTTCAGTTGAATAGGTGACTCTGTCTCCCAGGTGGTCCAGACACCAGCTGAAATGGTGCCCAGATTTGTGTGAGTTTTTGTGTGGAGACCCGCTGCACCAGCTGGAACAGCTGTGCTGGAGACTCATGACACTTTTCTGCTGAGGAATCCCCTGGTCTGTGGGCAGTAAAAATTCATTTGGAAATGTGATCACTCACCCTCTGCATTCTCGCTGGGAACTGTACTCCAGAGCTGTTCCTATTTCGCCATCTTAGATCTTCCTTCCTTCCTTCACTCACATTCTCTCACGCTCGCTCGCTCTCTCTCTTTCTTTCTTTCTCTTTTGTTTCTGTCTCTCTTTCTTTTCTTTTTCTCTTTCTTTTTCTTTTTTCTTTCCAGGGTCTTTCTCTGTTACCCAGGCTGGAGTGCAGTGGCATGATCATGGCTTACTGCAGCCTCAACCTCTTGGGGCTCAAGCATCCCTCTCATTCTGCCTCTCAGGGAGCTGAGATCATAGGCTTCTGCCAGCATGCCTGGCTTATGTTTTTAAAATATATATTATCTGTAGAGATGATGTCTCCCTATGTTGTTCAGGATGGTCTCTAAGTCCTGGGCTCAAGCAATCCTCCTAACTCTACCTCCTAAAGTGCTAGGATCACATGCATGAGCTACTGCTCTTGGCTGGTACTCTTTCTTATTATTAGCCTCTAATTATTCTGTTTGTAAGAAAAGAATTGTCATTGACCACCAGTGCAGAATTATGGTAAACTTCTTTTGTTTCATTTTTGAATAATGTCAGAGACTGTCATTTTGCAGTGTATGATGAAGAGTTTGGTCTGATTATTGTTTCATGGGTATTTGCTTTTGCATTTGGTATTCCATGTAGAAATCACCTCAGCAGCTTTGTTCTGAATTCTTGCAAAAATGTAACCATGTTTGCCAGATTGGGTCAATATCCTACTTGGTGGTTTAGTTGTATATATAATTAAAAGTGACAATGTTGATAATGAATTTAAACTTGTAGAAGAATTAGGCCTTGGCAAGATATCCATTGACAATGCAATATGAACTGATCATATTATAAGAAAATAACATATCTTGTAGAATTTACTAAATTAATAAGCATAACCAAGCAGCCGATACTGTGGACATCTACCAAGACATATATGGCAGAATGCCACATCTGTATGCTCTCATTCCAGTTTTAAATGAATTATGAGAAATATGGATTGGTCATTTTTAGGAGCCAGCTAGTTTTTTATACAAAATGTGAAGTGAATATAATAATATAATAAATAAACATGAGAACGACAAAGAAATTGAATTAAGGAGGTAAATGGCATTATGAGCTGGGTTTAAAATAATGAGTATAATACGTGTTTTAGATGAAGATTAGTCACATTTGCTAGAGGTAAGAGGGGAGTGAGTACATATGCATAATAATCGCTTTAGTGGTAATCTGTTCGGTCATGTGTGATGTTAGGAATAATGTGCAGAGCTTAGGTACATTTGAAAAAGTTGAAAAAGTCATCTGAAAGTAGTGTAAATTTTAGAAGAAATTGTGAGAAAGAGTTGGTGATATTGCCCGTTTTTCTATTATAATTTAAAAGCAAAGTTATGTAGTCATTTGAGTGGAAGTGATGTGATTTTTGAAGTTTTAGGCAAGTATAAGCCATTTCTGGCTGGTTGTCTTCAAACAGAGTATACAATAAAGCATATAGATCTGATATCACAGATCGTTCTTAGGCATTTACATTCCTTCATAGCACATTAAAAGTGCAGTATCACACAGGCCTAAAGATGGGAACAATAGACATTGGAGACTCCAAAAGTAGGGGGAGGGATGAGGGGAGCCAGGGCCATAAAACTTCCTGTTGTATACTATTTGGATGACAGGTTCAATAGAAGCCCAAACCTCAGCATCACGTAATATACATTTGTAACAAATCTACACATGTACCAGCTGAGTCTAAAATAAATATAATTTTTTAAAGGGCAGTAGCAAGAACGTTATTGTGGTTAATGGAAACAATTTTATGTGGTTGAAGTGACACTGGACCTGGAGAGGGAAACCTACATTTGAGTCTTTGTTTTTCTTCTTACTAATCACATAATTTTGGTCAAGTCCCTTAACCATTGTAAACATCCATTAAATTTATTTATGAAATGGAAAACTAGAAATCCTGCCTATAGGGTGGTTGTGGGGATTAAAAGAGATAATGTATTTAAAAACTCATTTTAAACAAAAGTACATATATGTTTAAAACTTATTTCTGTCAAGTTAGATTTGAATAAAACCTATTACAGACTACTGAATGTGAAACCATGGGTTTGATACAGAGGAATATATATTTCTGGAGCTTAGGCTGTGAAAATAATTTTGGATTCAACTATTTAGTGTAATTTTCTCAAAGGTAAGTCATATATATATATATATTTTAAAAGTCTAGATAACAATTTCTTCACAGAACAGTATAAAATTCTTAAAAAAATTCACTAATAGTAATTTATAGAAGTTGACAGTGAAAGTTATTTTCAGCATTTATGTAATACTTACAGTTATATGCATTTTATGACTTATTCCTTGTTAGATGTCATCTGAATTATGCCCATATAATCCTGCCATGGAAAACATTTCCAGTATTATGCCTAGTAATGAGATGGATCTACAACTGGATTTTATATTTACTTCTGTTTATATTGGTAAAATAAAAGGAGCTTCTAAAGGTTGTGTTACAGTAAGTATATTTTCTTTAATTTTCTTCTAGTTTTGGATCTTGGACAAGGCATTTTCATTTTTTTCTTAGCACAAATGAGAATAGAATTAAGATTTATTTTATATGGGACACTTTGGATATGCTGAAAGTCATTATACTCAATTTGAAATGTGTCTTTAATTCTCCCTTCCTAAAATCCTACCTAATCTGAATACTCTGATGAAAAGCATGTGTGAAAAAAAAATCACATGTAGAATTGATAATCTTTGGGTTCTAAAAGTTATTTGATGGTAAAGTAAAATTTTTTTCAAGGTATAGTTTTGAGCATAAAGAAGAAATCTCATTTTGCTAGTTTAAATGGTTGTAAACTGAATTCTCCAAATTTCTAAATTAAGAATGTTCAGGAACCTAATCCTATTCTGTTTTTCTAATTTAAAAAAAAAATTCTTCCTCATCTACTGTATATGAAGGTGAGACTGGATTCTACTCAGTTCTTTCTTTCTCTCTTTTTTTTTTTTTTTGTGGGGGGTGGGGTGGACAGTCTCACTCTTTGCCCAGGCTGGAGTGCAGTGGGGCGATCTTGGCTCACTGCAACCTCTGCCTCCTGGGTTCAAACGATTCTTGTGCCTCAGCCTCCCGAGTAGCCAGGACTGCAAGTGTGTGCCACCATGCCTGGCTAATTTTTGTATTTTTTGGTAGAGATTGGGTTTCAACATGTTCGCCAAGCCGGTCTCAAACTTTTGGCCTCAAGTGATTCACCTGCCATAGCCTCCAAAAGTGTTGGGATTACAGGCATGAGCCACCGCGCCCAGCCAGTTCTTTACATTTTCTTACCATTTATACCTTTTAAAATCCTAATATCCTTTAAAGCTTCTTTGATATACTGACTCTTCCAGGAAACTTTCCCTGATCAGACAGAATTAACTTTTCTCTTTGCTGTATACTTACACTTCATTTGTACTTCTAAGATTTATTCTGTGTTTTATAATTACTTATATTATTGTCTTATATAATTACTTATGTTATTGTCAATAATATAATTACTTATATTATTGTCTAAACCTCTCCATTAGCCTTTAAGCTTCTTATGGTAAAGAGCCACAGTTTTAGTTCCTTTTATACCTTCCATAAATGTTTCAACTCTAAGTAGGCACTTAAGTGTTTGTTGAAGTGACTGTGTCAGATTTACTTACTAGGCCTTTTTATATCAGTTTCATTAATATTTCAATATATTAGGGATAGGACAGAGAATATAAAAATGCTAAGATATGGTTTCTACTTTCAGGGAACTTTTAATCTAATGGAAGAGACACATGTAAATATTTACATTATGGTAAAATCTAAAACGGAAGTATGTACAAGAAGGGCGCATATGGCAATAGATATCTGTGAATGTCTGGAGGGATCAGGAAAGGCTTCACAGAGAAGAGAGCTCATGAATAAGACATGAAGTACCTGTTGTTTACTTGGTAATCCCAAATTCGGGGAACTGCAAATAATGGTAGTTTGTGATGTAGTCAACGTTGCTTTGAAAGCTCAAGAATGATTTAATTTAAAATTAATATTTTTTGGCCACTGTTTTCACTGATTTTGGCATGTCTGGTGTGATTTTATAATTCTTTTTCTTTAAGGAATTTTATTCATTTTTCAGGATTTTCTCTCCTATTTTACTTTATTGTTTTAAATTCAGGTTTACCCAGTTGTTTCTGTTGAGTTCTTTTTAATGGCAAAAAGTCAGTTACCTGAATATATGCCAGTAATGATTAGCCAGGGGGAGAAAAATACAATATGAATATTCAACAATGGAATTTCTATTAATTAATGTATCACTTATATTATTATACAGTCAGATGGGCATGTTATGCTCAAAACCAACATTAAGCAAAAAACCACAAACAAGTTAGTAAAGGAACAATGTTACAGACACATATATCTTGCTTACAGACAGCTGCTACTCACTGTATAGTATATATCATTGCATATTCTTTATACATATATATATATGTACACGTTAAAACAAAGGGATATTATATAATATGTACTATTTCGTAACTTACCATAGTTTCATGAATTTAATTCCTTTACTTATTTTGGGATATTTGGTTTTCTTTAAAAATTTTTAATTGTTGGTCATTTCCGTTGTCCCATTATTTTACTATTACAAATTGTAGGGGACTGCAAATATTCAATAAGTGTTGTAAAGTGGTCCTAAAAATTAATTGTCAGAAGTCCTGGGCAGGGCAATCAGCCAAGAAAAAGAAATAAAGTACATTCATATTGGAAGAGAGGAAGTCAAACTATTCCTGTTTGCAGATGACATGATTCGATGTCTGGATTCTCTCTATATATTTATGTATATTATATATAAATTTTCTAGATATAGGATCTCAGTCCAAAAGCTCCTTCAGCTGATAAACAACTTCAGCAAAGTTTCAGGATACAAAATCAAAGTATAAAAATTATTATAACTCCTATACACCAACAGTAGCAAAGTCAAGAGCCAAATCAGAAATGCAATTCCATTCACATCTGCCACAAAATGAATAAAATACCTATGAATATAGCTAACTAGGGAGGTGGAAGATCTCTACCATGAGAACTGCAAAACACTGTTCAGAGAAATCAGATGACACAAACAAATGCAAAAACATTCCATGTTCATGGATAGGAAGAATCAATAGTATTAAAATGGCCATCCTGCCCAAAGTAGTTTATAGATTCAGTGCCATTCCTATCAAATTACTCTTCACAGAAATAGAAAAAACTATTTAAAAATTCATATGGAATCAGGGAAAAAAAAAAAAAAAAGAGGTCAATTGCCAAGGCAATTCTAAGCAAAAGGAACAAAGCTGGAGGTATCATGTTACCTGACTTTAAACTGTACTGCAGGGCTATAGTAACCAAAACAGTGTGATACTGGTACAAAAACAGACACACAGGTCAATGGAACAGAATAGAGAGCCTGGAAATAAGGCTGCACACCTGTGACCATCTGATCTTTGACAAAGCTGACAAAAACAAGCAGTGGGGAAAGGACTCACTAGACAATAAATAATTCTAGGATAACTGGTTAGCCATATGCAGAATACTGAAGCTGGACCCCTTCCTTATACCATACACAAAAATCAACACAAGATGGATTAGAGACTTAAGTGTAAGACCCAAAACTATAAAATCCCTGTAAGACAACCTAAACAGTACCATTCTGAATATAGGCACGGGCAAAGATTTCATGATGAGGATGTCAAAATCACAACAAAAACAAAAATGGACAAATGGGATCTAGTTAAACTAAGGAACTTCTGCACAGCAAAAGAAACTATCAACAGAGTAAACAACCTACAGAATCGGAGAAAATATTTGCAAACTAGGCATCTGACAAAGGTCTAATATCTAGCATGTATAAGGAACTTAAATTCACAGGAAAAAAAAACTATTAGAAAATGGACAAGGGACATGAGCAGACACTTTTGCAAAGAAGACATACATGTGGCCAACAAGCATATGAAAAAGCTCAGTATTACTGATCATTAGAGAAATCCAAATCAAAACCACAATGAGATACCATCTCACACTAGTCAGAATGGCCATTATTAAAAAGTCAATAACAGATGCTGGCAAGGTTGTAGAGAAAAGGAAGGACTGATATACTATTGGTGGGAGTGTAAATTAGTTCAGTCATTGTGGAAAGTAATGTGGTGATTCCTCAAAGAACCAAAAACAGAATTACTATTCAACCCAGCAATCCCATTACTGGTATTATACCTAGACAAATATAAGTCATTCTACCACAAAGACATATGCATGTGAATTGCAGTACTATTCATGATAGCAAACACATAGAATCAACCTAAATGCCCATCAGTGACAGATTGGATAAAGAAAATGTAGTGCATATATGCCATGTACTACGCAGGTGAAAAAGAACGAGATCATGTCTTTTGCGGAAATGTGATGGAGCTGGAGGCCATTATCCTCATCAGACTAAACTAGGAACAGATAACCAAATACCACATATTCTCAGTTATAAGAATAACTGAGAATAAATAAAAGAATTAAAGGAATTCTTTTTCTTTTTTGTTGGGTAAAGATATTAGAGAATTAAATTCATTTATTCTTCATATATTCAGTGACTACCTACTATATGTTAAACAGTATTGTAGACACTAGAGATACTATTCTCACTCTCATGATAGTTACAATTTAGCTGAATTAGGAAAATAGTTATCGCTGGAAATTATTACATAAATTAGAGCCATGTTCCTATAGTTGGACACTTAAATTATTTTTTTTAGTGTAGCAAATGCTGCAATAAATGTAAACATTGTCCTTCCAGAAATTAAATAATACTATATTCAGAGAACTGTACTAGCTATTGTAAGAAATTATAAAATATCTCTTATTATCGGCTTTATTCTTAATTTTAAACAAAGTTGGTATGATTTCAGAGAACTAGGTTTACTTTATTGCCATGAATTTTTTATTATTTTTTTATCCAGGGGTTAAGTCTGCTGGGAGGGAGCAGGGTTATAACTCTGGAGAGGTAACATGCTGGCCTAGTCATTATTCAGAGGTATAAATGAATATCAGATCCTTGCCAATAGAAAAGTTTGATGGCTCCTGAGCACTTCATGGGGGAAAGTGAGATAATAATGTAGGAAGTAGAGGTGGGGGACATACAGATGTACTACTTCTATTTTGTAATTTGGAAGTCATGGCTGTACAGACTCTAAAAAGCAAACATCCCTTCTGTTTATTTTTTAGAAGTAATGATTTACGTTTGCCACAATATATTTTATCGGATTAAAGACCCTGTGAACAATGCCAGAAAGAGTTTGGAAAGGGACAAATATACATTAAATATGGTGGCAGTTATGTGAACATAATGATAATTACATATTTGATTAAACTGCATAACATTCTTGATCAGATGCTAGTGTCTAATGATAACAGCTCTACTTGATTAAGGGTCTTGCTAAAGCTGGAAGAGGTTCAGTAAGTTATCTAAGTTTACATACTTATTACTTGTGTAAGTGGTAGAGACGATAGAGGCAGGATTTTAACTCTAAGCTCAGCTTTTAGCTAATTATGATCTGTTGCCTCATATTTTGCTTTAGTGGCTGACTTATGTACCCTGTGGAATATAGGGCTTTATATCTGTGAAAGTACAATATAAAATAATTTTTAAATTGAAAAATAAATGGAGTCAAAATAAACCTGTGGTTTCACCGAACATTTTATGATACTTATATGGAGCTCACGTACCAAGATCATTTTGATTTTGTTATATGCTCATAGACTATACCCTATTTGATCAATAAAATGTATTAAACAACAAAACGTAACCAAAGAATAAATAAATAGGTACAAATTCATTTGACATTAATAGAAAAGCAAACTCCAAAGCAGAAGTCTGTTTTAGATAGTACATGTAAGATTTACAGGTGCTCCACAACCCTATTATAAAAGCAAGACTTAGAGAAGTCAGACATATACAAAAGGTACCTAGAGAAAATAAGTGTCCTGGGACAGAAGGAGCAGAAAGAGCAAGAACCTCAGTCAGAAGGGAATTCGTAACATGAAACAAAGGAAGAGGAATGCTAGGAATGAAGATGTTGGTGGTACCCATCTAAAAGTCATCCAGGGAAGGGAGTGTTCCCTTAGGGTCTTAATTTATGTTATTTTGACAGGTGTATCACTCTTGTGAATGAAGTTGGATCTGTAACTTTTGTAGCCATTTCACATTACGCAACTGATTTTTCTAGTTCTGCTTTTATGTGGTAAAAGCAAATTTTAAATTATAATTGGTAGTTTTTGTACAGAAACAAGAATGTTCACACCAGGTGGGAAACAAGCCTTCTGACAATTTTAATTTCTCATCATAAATAATATAATATGTTGACGGGTGCGGTGGCTCACATCTGTAATCCCAGCACTTTGGGAGGCTGAGGTGGGTGGATCACGAGGTCAAGAGTTCAAGACCAGCCTGGCCAATATGGGGAAACCCCATCTCTACTAAAAATACAAAAATTAGCCACACGTGGTGGCACGTGCCTGTAGTCCCAGCTACTTGGGAGTCTGAGGCAGAAGAATCACTTGAACCTGGGAAGCAGAGGTTGCAGTGAGCCGAGGTTGTGCCACTGCACTCCAGCCTGGTGACAGAGCGAGACTCCTTCTCCAAAAAAATAAAAAATAAATAATATAATATGTTGGCATTTGTTTTGTTCAGCAGTTTCTTGTGAGTTTGGTTGTTAGTGTGAGTTCATCACTAAGGGGAGTGTGAGTTCATCACTAAGGGGATCATCATCGTCAGCTGTTGAGTCAGCAAAGCCAAAAATCAAACTCTGTTTTCTGGAATCTTTGTATTGGCCAGAGTTGCTGCTACTTAGACGTCTTTTGGCAGTTTCTTCTGGGCTTTGTCTTAGTCTTTCAATTTTCAGAAAACATTTTTGAAAAATATATATATTAGTCTGACTGGTTTTTGTAAATGAGCATATTGAGAATTAAATTCCTTACATGAGGTTTTTAAAATTTCCATAAAACTAAGTCTTCATAGTGAAATATTTTGTTGGTTTATTGACAAAAAGGCTTGACCACTTATAGTGTACACTTTGAATATCTGCTTGTGAATTGAAAAACAAAAATTAATTTGAATGGTAACACATTTTGAGTGGTAACTCATTGTTTGCCTTTTAATTTTTTCTTCAGATCACAACAAAATATATTAAGATCCCATTTCAAGGTAAGTTATCATTCTCTTATGACCTTGCCTTTTTACTGTAGTTTTGAGTATAAATTTAAGTAAAACTAAGTTTAATAATTAATAACCTTAATATTTTTTAGCAATTCCAAATGGAGTAAAAATGTTTTATAATAGACTTGTTCTGCAAATAGTATGCTATTGTTTCAATGACTATAAATCAAACAATATTAAAGGATTCATGGTGATTTCTTGGGATTAACAGAAATGCAGTTTTGATAGCAAGAATATTTTGGTATGTATAAAAGTGAGTAACAATAGTAACTATAAGGAAAGAAGCATAAGGAAAATGTTTAATGTTGCACACAAACATGTAAAATGTTTTTGCATAGAGTGTAAGAGAACTTTATACAATTGCGTGTCTGAGTAAGGGAGAGTAGACTGGAAAACGTACCTGCAGCTTATAGAGACTTGCACCATTTTCTCATTCTCTTCCCAACTGAAAACCTTTCCGAATAAATTATGACAGTAAAAAAACCAATAAGCAATAGAGATTAATCTTTTTATATAATGAATTATAAAAAGAACAAGGAAGAAAAACACACAAATGGCACACATAGGTATTAGAGAAGAAGAGGCTGCTGTTCCAAGATTGGATATGCTGTCAAAGTAACTTTTTAGTTGGATTCGTTGGATTTAGTTGGATTCCACAGATATTTTATGCGCAGAACCCAAAACTATGTTATGATAATTGTTCTAATAATTTGAATACTTACTATATCTTAGTTAAGTAGTAAGAATATAAAAGGCACAGAACAAGTATACTGATAGTCCTAAATAGGAAATATTAATAAATTATTAAGGCATAATATAATATTTGTTCTTTAGAAGAAACAAACAAAAAAAATCACGTGAGTTTAAAAGGGGATGACAATTTCAGAAAAGATAGTGCTATAATTTATGGTTAAAGACCTGTGTAGCAAAGAGAGCTACCTCTCAAATTCTTATGATACAAACATCAAAAAATACTTTAGATTTTCATAGTTAATATTTATAATATTGCTTTCTTATTTTATAATTTTTCTATCACATATAATTTTTAAAAGACAAATTTCATTACAAATTGTGGAAAAATACTCTCTTCAGTGGTAACAGATTTTTAATTTTATTTTTTTATTTTTTTATTTTTTTTATATATACTTTTTATTGCATTTTAGGTTTGGGGGTACATGTGAAGAACATGCAAGATTGTTACATAGGAACACACATGGCAGTGTGATTTGCTGCCTTCCTCCCCATCACCTATATCTGGTATTATTTAATTTTATAATTGAAGAAGAAAATACTAGTCGTCTTCTTCAAATTCTGTGCAAGTTCCCATATGCAAAATCTTTTTAAAACAAGGCATGCCTATAACGGCTTTTGTAGGTGAGAACCTGAGGGTCTAAATGTTTCCTCATTTTCTATGGAGCTGGGGAAAAATTGATTTATCCATATTTATATTAGGTGTTATGTTTGGTTGTTAGTAACAGTGGCATAAAGAAAATGTTTTATTTTTCCTTCACATAGAAGAAATTTAGAGGTAATCTGAATTGATATGATGTTTTCTTGGTCATCAGGGACACATGACCCTGACACATGAGTTGCATTTTTCTATTCTATCATTCCTGACACATGACTTGCATTCTTAAGTTTGTCTCATGGCCATTATTGTAGCTCATACTCCATCACCATGTTGGTATTGTAGACAGAAAGCAGTAGGAAGGGGAAAACCATAAACAGAGCACATGCTACCAATCTCTTGCCCTTTTGAGGAGGTTTCTTGGATGTCCATGCTACCTAACCTTTTCTGCTTATATTTTATTAGCTACTCATGGCCACACACCCATTTCTAAAGGAAGCTAGAAAATAGAGTTTTCAAAACTGTGTATCTTGCTTCCCTCAGTAAAATTAGAGTTCTGTTACTAAGGAAGAAGAAGAAATGGAAAAGTGGGTAGGCATTTCCAACTTTTAGTATCTACTATACACCTGTAACAGAATAAACCATATATTGGGGGCAAACTTGGTAATGAGGTATAAATTTTTCTCATGATGGTGTTAAGTTCCTTTTTTAAAAAGATAATATTTTAAAGCTGTCTACCTAAAGAAAATTTAGCTTTCATTCCAAACACCTAGAACAATTAGATTAGTAACAGTTGTGTAGATTTTACAGAAATGTATCAAATGTACCTGTGGGACTGTGAGATTCATGAGAAAGAAATGCTGAGTAATATTCTGAGGGCTCTCATTCTGGTTTTAATTTAGCAGTTAGTCTTTGCTGCCTGTTTTACTGACAGTTTTCAGAATCGAAGAGTTACAGTTTGAAGAATAGAATGACTGGCTTGGGAACATTAAGATGACTGGTAAATTACTAGAGTACTCATCATGGAAAGATTTTCATATTTTAATGTTCACATGAATCACGGGGTGGAGTTGGCTGTTAAACTTAGATCTACTGATTCAGTAGATGTAAGGTGGGGCCTGATACTCTGCATTCTGACAGTCTTCCAGATTATGCTGATGCTAATGTCACAAGCTCAGCTTAGACTACACCTTGAGTAGCAAAGTTCCAGGAAATAATGCTGGGAGGAATACTAAGAGGTTTGTTTCAAATAGGTGCCCATCTTGGGTTTATGCTTGACTGATACTTGTATTCCTGGTTCAGTTGCTTGCTGTCTTGAAGTTGAACTAGGTGGCCTTCAAGACTTCTTTAAATCAGTGTTTTTACGTTTCTTTGAATTAAAAAGTAAAAGTCCTCAGAGGAGATTCCTTTAACTCCCTAAGAGGGAGAAAGACTAATAATGTAGAATGATTATCTAGAGGTTTTGAGAAACAAAACCTGGAAGAATTTTAAAGGAAATATATCCGTAGACCATTCAGAACCTCATAATGTTCTTGAGACTCTTTTGGTAGTGGCTTGTGTATATAGTGGAATGTAAATACTTTAGGAGAAGAAAGACGGGCAGAAATTGACCTATGATAGCACTTGGAGTCTTGGTTTATAGTATTGACCAAGATAGAAAAGAGGGAAATATATAATTTTCTGCGTTACGCTATGCTTAGTTTTCTGCATTGGTAGACCTTTTTTCCCCCTTTTTGCTAATGATGTCAGAATTCTTGGAGAGAATTTTCTCTGGACAGAGTTTTTATGTTATGAATATTTAATCGCAAACTTCCCCTCTCTGGGTATAACTGAAATCATATAGTGTGAGAGACTACATCTCTATTTAATTGTCATTTAATAATTATTTAGCCTTTCCTGATTGTAATGTGATTTTTTTTTACTCCAATAATAGTGCTTCAGGCATTTTAGCTAAGGTTAGCAAAATGCATTGGAAATATGTTTTTGAAAAAATTTCTATATAATTTTTTTAAAGTAGTGTATTAAGAAGTGTCATATAATGTTTAAGTGGTGTATTCTTAAATGGATGAATTTTTTAAACTGTTATCTTTTATTTGTTTCAGTGTCCCTGAATGAGATTTCATTGCTAGTGGATACCACACATTTAAAGCGGTTTGGGTTATGGAAAAGTAAGGATGATGATCATAGTAAAAGGAGCCATGCTATTCTTTTCTTCTGGGTCTCTTTGGATTATCTTCAAGAGATTCAGACCCAATTAGAACACTCTGCATTAAGCCAGCAATGTGAGTGTAACGATTTCTAAATTTCAGGATAACTTGAAACATCCTGTAGTTTTTCTCCAAAATAAATTAATAGAATGTTATTTCAGTGATTTAAAATTAATTTGATTTAAAGTAATTTTATTGCTTAATTTAGGATAGATTATTTAATTCACATAATTTCTCCTTCTAGTTGTATTCAGCCAATAGAAATTCTCATCTAAAATAAAAAAGAATAACTTAAAAAACTTAAATGTTGTTCACCTTGAAAATAATTTCTTTAAAAAAAAAAAAGAATGCCTTAACTTTTAGTCATTTGTCATCTTTGACTACCTTTCCTTCTTTCTTTCTTATTTTTCGTTTGAGACAGTCTTAATCTCTTGCCTGGGCTACAGTGCAGTGGCATGTTCATAGCTCACTACAGCCTCAAACCCCTGGGCTCATGTGATGTTCCCACCTCAGCCTCCCAAGTAGCTGGGACTACAGGGGACAGCACCATGCCTGGAAATTTCTATTCTCTTTCTTTTTCTTTTTTATTATTATCATCCTTTAAATTCTAGGGTACATGTGCAGAATGTGCAGGTTTGTTACATAGGTATACACATGCCATGGTGGTTTGCTGCACCCATCAACCCATCATCTACATTAGATATTTCTCCTAATGCTGTCCCTTTCCTATACCTCCCAGCCCCCAACAGGCCCCGGTGTATAGTGTTCCCTTCCCTATGTCCATGTGTTCTTGTTATTCAACTCCCACTTATGAGTGAGAACATACAGTGTTTGGTTTTCTGTTCTTGTGTTAGTTTGCTGAGAATGATGGTTTCCAGCTTCATCCATGTCCCTGCAAGGGACATGACCTCATCCTTTTTTGTGACTGCATAGTATTCCATGGTATATATGTGCCACATATTCTTTATCCAGTCTGTCATTGATGGGCATTTGGGTTGGTTCCAAGTCTTTGCTATTGTGAACAGTGCCGCAATAAACATAGGTGTGCATGTGTCTTTATAGTAGAATGATTTATAATACTTTGGGTATATACCCAGTAATGGGATTGCTGGGTCAGATGATATTTCTGGTTCTAGATCCTTGAGGAGTCACCACATTGTCTTCCACAATGGTTGAACTAATTTACACTCCCACCAACAGTGTAAAAGCATTCCTATTTCTCCACATTCTCTCCAGCATCTTGTTTCCTGACTTTGTAATGATCACCATTCTGTGAGATGGTATCTCATAGAATGTGCTTTAGATTTGCATTTCTCTAATGACCACTGATGATGAGGGTTTTTTCATGTGTTTGTTGGCTCTGTAAATGTCTTCTTTTGAGAAGTGTCTGCTCACATCCTTCTCCCACTTTTTGATGGGGTTGTTTTTTCTTGTAAATTTATTTAAGTTCTTTGTAGATTCTGGATATTAGCCCTTTGTCAGTTGGATAGATTGCAAACATTTTCTCCCATTCTGTAGGTTGCCTGTTCACTCTGATGATAGTTTCTTTTGCTGTGCAGAAGCTCTTTGGTTTAATTAGGTCCCATTTGTCAATTTTGGCTTTTGTTGCCATTGCTTTTGGTGTGTTAGTCATGAAGTCCTTGCCCTTGCATATGTGCTGAATGGTATTGCCTAGGTTTTCTTCTAGGGTTTTTATGGTTTTAGGTCTTACATTTAAGTCTTTAATCCATCTTGAGTTAATTTTGTATAATGTGTAAGAAAGGGAGCCAATTTCAGCATTCTGCGTATGTCCAGCCAGTTTTCCCAACACCGTTTATTGAATAGGGAATCCTTTCCCCACTGCTTGCTTTTGTGAGGTTTGTCAAAGATCAGATGGTTGTAGATGTGTGGTGTTATTTCTGAGGCCTCTGTTCTGTTCCATTGGTCTATATCTCTGTCTATATCTCTGTTTTGGTACCAGTACCATGCTGTTTCGGTTACTGTAGCCTTATAGTATAGTGTGAAGTCAGGTAGCGTGATGCCTCCCGCTTTGTTCTTTTTGCTTAGGATTGTCTTGGATATGCAGCCTCTTTTTTTGGTTCCATATGAAATTTAAAGTAGTTTTTTCCAGTTCTGTGAAGAAAGTAAATGGTAGCTTGATGGGGATAGCATCGAATCTGTAAATTACTTTGGGCAGTATGGTCCCATCCCTTCTTGTCCCTTCCTATTCTGGCCCTTCCTGTCCTTGCCCTTCCTGTCCCATCCATTCCCATCCCTGCCCTTCCTGTTTCATCCCATCCCATCCAGTCCCATCCCTTCTTTGTAGAGATGGGCTCTCAATATGTTCTTCAGGCTGGTCTCAAACTCCTGGCTTCAAGCTATCCTCCTGCCTTGGCCTTCCAAAGTTTTAGTATTATAGACGTGAGCCACTGTGTCTGGCCAGCTACCTTTCTTATGAGTTTCTTGCCTTTGATAGTTTCTTGCCATAATTAACTGTGACAGAATTAGCAGCAAAGTAAATTAAATTTGGAAGTCTTTGCCTTCAGTCTTTAGTTTCTAAAAAGTGAAATTCAGTTTACTTACATATCATTCCTTTAAGATTGGGTTGAATACTTTTCCGTATGCACCTATAACACTTATCTACATGGTATACCCCTGGAGATATTTTTCAACTTTGTTTAGTCTCCAGCTCCTAAAGGAGTCAAGTTTAGAACTGTATCAATCAAATTAGTGAGGTTCTTTCTTACATGTTTGATCTATCTTTTTCCTACTCTCCTACACAGTAAAGATGTTAAGTAGTGAACTAAATTTTATAACTTTAAAATTTGTTATTTTCCTGTCCCAATTACTTCTAGTAGGAAAATTATGATTAAATAGCAGAGAAGGTGGGGAAAGTAGAAATAGCCATTCATAAGCATTATGTGGGGAGAGAATGTTTTTTGAGATCACCATTGAAATGGCTGAGGAGAAAATGTAGAAGGTGTTTAATTGGAATACTTTCCTAGTTGATAGAGTTGATTCATAAAGGAGGCTAGAGAAAAATAATTATCATTTAATTATTCATTCACTTATACATTCATTAACAAATGTTTTTATGACTTACTAAATGCCAGGCACTGGAGATACAGCATCAGTACTATTGTGACATTTTAGTGCAGTAGAACAGGAGTCCACCAATTGTGAGTTTTGGTTCTGGATTACTAATGGCCTATTTTTGGGATACTAATTTGCCTTGATTAATACCTAAAATACAAAATTCTTTGGGTTATATTCCAACCTTACTACTATTAATAATTAAATTATTTTATTATAATCCTCTTGAAAAATAATATTATTGATAAAAATTATTTTTTCCTTTTGTAGCAAAATCTAGTGAATTCATTTTCCTTGAACTGCACAATCCTGTTTCACAAAGAGAAGAATTGAAGTTGAAAGATATTATGATGGAAATAAGTGCCGTCAGTGGAGAATTAGAGCTCTCTTATCCATTGTCTTGGGTTCAGGCATTTCCTTTGTTTCAGAAACTCTCTTCAAAAGAAAGTTCTTTTATTCATTATTACTGTGCTTCAGCTTGTTCTTTCCCTGCGGGTGCTGCTGTTGCTGAAGAAATGAAGCTGAATCCAGTATCTCAGGTCAGCATATGATTAATAGAATTGGCAGAGAAGAGGGAGATTCAGAAAACATTTATTCGTTGATATTAGGCTACTTTCCAATGCTATGTTTTGTGAAAAGGGCACAGGAACCAACCCAAAAGAATTCCCAGTGCCAAAGCTGAAACAATTTGTTAAACAAAATCAATAATGACAGCATGGGATTATAACCAAATAAAAAACTATGAGTCTGTGTTGATATAAATAGATAACTGAGTTAGTAAATGGATAAATAATATGTGATGGGTAAGGGACAATTATTTCTTAGAAAAAAATCCAATTAATAAATGAAAAGGAAGTAAGGGAACACAAAACTATCAGTACAACACTGTATTTATGATGATTGCAGTCAGACTCCACTGAGAGATGCTAAATTAATGAGTGAAAATTTAAGTAGAAACAAAATATACGCATAATCTCAGAGTCTGTAGCCTAAAATATGTACTAATCACAAAAAGTAGTAACTTTTAAAGTGGAGAAACCTTGTAGATATCACTTTAACCAAGTTATCAAAAAGAACCTCACCAGCCTACTGACATAACACATCCCTTCATATCATGCACTGAGAAGGTACCACATGACTTCTTTGGTATTTTTTCCAATAATATGTAATCTCAATATAATTATGAGAAAAATGAGACAAATCCAGTTACAAAATAATTGACCAGTACTCTTTAGAAGTATCAAGGGCATGAAAAAGAAGGAAAGACTAAGGAATTGTAGGATCCTGTAACAGAAAAAGGATATTAATGAAAAAACTAGTGAAGTCAGAATAAAGTCTATAGCTTAGTTAATGTATTATACCAGTGTTAATTTTTTAGTTTTGGTCATTGTATTATGGTTGTGTGTGATAAGATTAGGGGAATTTGGGCACGGTTGATTTTTTGCAGCTCTTCTGTAAGTCTAAAATTATCTTGAAAACAATAGTAAGTTTAAAACGCTATGTCTATTTTTATAGGAGGCTGGTAATATACATGTAGCTTGTATATCTCTGCCAATAGTTCTAGAAAGAAAAGAATTTATTAAGCTGTGGCATACTCATATACACACATATGCACATGAATTTGACCTGGGGCTAATCTTTTATTGAAAAGGCCTATAGAAAACCACATTGTGTTAAAGTATTAAGACTTCATCTGTTTATGCATAATATTTTAAAAATTTTGCATTCTAATTATATTGTATATATAAATTTATAGAGTTTCCATTTAATAATGGAATTATATTATTATAAATGTAGCCTTTTAATTTTTAATTTTATTTCTTCCTGTTACCTTTTTTGATTGTTTTGAACAGCAATATTGTTATATTCTTCAATTCTGTAGTTCATATCTGTGTAGAGTACTTCAAGTTAATCTTTGACCATTGTTCATATAATATCTTTTGATCACAAGTATTATTTTGGTTTGGTTATATTTATAGAAAATCTAAAAGTATAGCTATAACTCATAGGGATATTTAAAGTCACATTTTCTCTAACAAGTCTAGGTTGTGACTTCGTTCTTTTGAAAGTTAGGGTGTTTGAAACCCTTTTCCTTGCCACTTTCTGACAGCCCTCAAATACAGATGCAGCCAAGCCTACTTACACCTTCCTGCAGAAGCAAAGCAGTGGTTGCTACTCCCTTTCTATTACATCTAATCCAGATGAAGAATGGCGAGAAGTCAGGCACACTGGACCTGTACAGAAGTATGTACTGTCATAGCTTGTTTGTAGTAGATAGGTATATTAGTAGTTTTTATTCATGTTACTGCTTTTTAGTAGTTTACCTTTTGAAATGTTTTAAGTTTTACTTTCATGCTGATAGTTAATAATGGACATAGGTTTTTTTAAAGGAAATTATGAGGAAGTTAAAAATTTATTAAGAAAAAAATAGGTGCCATTTTTCTTACTTTTATGTCAAGAAGACATAAATGGCAGCCGAAGTGTCATATTTGGTAAGATTAAAGTGTTCACTGAAAATATTTGAATAGCAATGTATGATTTTAAAAATTCTACATTCCTTATCTGAACATATGATAGGGAAAATGAAATTGCTTACTACAGTATGCTTCAAATTAAGGTACTTGGGAGTTTGTTACAAGTTCCCTTTCAGAAATTGCTTCTTTGTTCATATTTCATCTGTGTCTTCTCATGATGCTGAGGCAGAATATACAGTCTGTGCATTTAATGGGTGATTTCTGTACCTCCATGTGATTCTATTTCTTTGTTTTGAAAAAAGACACTTGAAAGAATAGGACAGGAAAATAGCCAATAAGATAGAAACTATCATATTAGCACTTTAAATGTACAGTTTTCTTTTTTAATTTAGGTGCCATGATACTAAAATTAAATCGGTGTGGATGACTGTTATCATCCTGAACCTTTCTGGTGCAAGAAGTCCATATTATACCTTCATTACTGACTGCATTTGTTCACTGAGTACTGCTCTACTTATTCCAAGATTATAGCCAGGAATTCACAACTGGTGTTATTTCTCAGCTTTAAGAGAGAATGCCAGCAGAAAGATGACTAATTAGCTGACCTCTCTTCTCTACTACTTTCTGGTTGTGATAAAATTATTTGTTTCCTTTACAGTCTCTTGAGTTTTACATGGCAGGCACTTTCTTATAGGGAGACTTGCCTCTTAAGCTCCCATGTTATTTCTTTTTTGTCCAGCTGCTGGTATACATTAGCCACCAGGAGCAGAGTAGAGATTTGACTGCTGGCTTTTCTGAAAGGAAGGGAACTAGTCTTGAGGATTCATACTTAGAAAGTGGAGAAAGGAAAAGCTACATTTTATTACATCTGTTTATTAAAAGTTAAAAATAAGGGAGAAGAGAAATCTTTTCTATGGTATTATAGCTGATTGTGAGATAAAACCTATTTAGACAAATACTGAGACTAATTCAGATAGTGGTCTGTTGAGACTAGCCCACATGGGAAGCATTGGAAAAGAAAAGATAATAGTCAATAGGAGTATAATTAGTAGCTTGTGAGAATAAAGGAAGGAAAATATGATTGTTTATGCCCTGTGAAATGTTTTTTACCCTACAGATTTAAGTTACAGAATACTACTGCCCAGTTATTGTTTCATATAAGAAATCTCTTACATAATAGGATTTTCAGTATCGATATATTTTAACTTTATTTTTACTTTTAAGATTGATTGTATATCCTCCACCACCTACTAAGGGGGGACTAGGAGTAACTAATGAAGATCTGGAGTGTTTAGAAGAAGGAGAGTTTCTTAATGATGTAATCATTGATTTTTACCTTAAGTAAGTACAATGATAAATGATTCTATATGTTTTACAGGTTTTACTGAAAAACTTAAATGTCTTTATCTCTGAATTAATTTAACTCCTGTTAAAAGTAACCTGCCAAGATTTCAGATTTGGAAAATTTTTGCTTACCAAGGTTTTCTAGAATTGACTAATTCAGTTTCATTCCTTTACTTACTGTGGACACTATATAGTTAAGAAAAGCTATTGCTTTTTTGCTTTTTTAGTTTTTGTTTGTTGATTTTTGATATAAATTTCTTTAACTATTATTTTATAATGGTGAAAGAGTTACTTACAAATTACAAATCATTTTGGGAACTCGAAAGCAGCAGCTCTATTTAGATATCTATTGTATCTTTAAGAACAGTAAGATTTAACTGTCATTTAAAAAATCCCTATCACTTAATTTTTCCCTCAACTTTTTATATAGCCAGAGCTGCAGGAATTGGCATGAAGACTTTTAAAACTTTATGCAAAGGAAATTTGCTTCTAGCCGTCATTTTGTGCTGTATCTCTAGACCTAGATTTCCAACAGTTGATGGAGATGTCTCGTAATTATTTCACAGATCCCTCCCAAATCAAATTTATTATAATCTTACCTAAGGTCTATTGTTTTACTAATTATACTAGTAATCTTTATTCTAGTGACTCAGGTCAGAATCTCACATTGTATTTATAGACATTATAGATTTAATCTCTAGAAATTCAGTTGGGGTCCTTTTTATATCTTCCATGTTTCCTTTTGAATATATGAAATACAGTTATAACTTTTAATATTCCTTTCTGCTAATTCTAACATCTCTGTCAGTTCTGGGTTCAATTGACTGATTTTTCTCTTCATTATGAGTCATATTTCTTTGCACTTTTGCATGTCTGGTAATTTTCTTACTGGATGCTGGATATTTTTGTATTTATCAAAATGCTTGAATTTTGTTTTGGGACACAGTAAAATTATTTTGAAAAAGTTTGATGCCTTTAAGATTTGTTATATGAGGCCAACAACCTAATCTTACTACTGAGGAAAGACCCTTTTGAGTACTATACCCAATGTCTCAGGAATTACGAGGTTTCCAGTCTGGCTGATAGGAACGGGCACCATTCTTGGTCTCTGTGAACACTTGGCATCATTCTCTCTAATCTTTTTGAGTAGTTCTTTCCCTACCCCTGGATACTTTCCTCACATACATTCAGTGATTCATACTCTGCTAAATACTTGAGGAGGACCTCTGCAGCTGTCTGGAGTTCTCTATATAGCTTTTTCCTTTCCATTATTCTGATCTGCAAACTCGAGCTACTCTGTTTTGAAAAAACAGTTGCACCTTTTCAAACCTGCATAAACCATTAAGAATAACAGAGTTTTCTAGTTATGAAGGGGTTAATTACTAAGTGAGTGAATTATGAGCTTATATGGAAGAATTGTTTTAGTACAGAAGGGGATTAAGAATTTAGAGATGAATCATATCACAGTTATTAACATATTTCTAGATTTATTTAGCAGTGTCATAATTTCACTTTCATATTTAAGTATATGATTATTTGATTAATATTTTCTACCCTCACTCTTCTGGATTATAGGCTCTACAGGGGCAGGTACTTAATTTTTTCCCTCTTGTTTTGTGTCTAGTGTAAACATGGTATTTGGCACATGTTAGGAATTTGATAAATATTTGTTAATTAAATGAATGAATAAGTGGGTAATTTCTGCTTTACATGATGGAAGGCAAGGTAACTAACCAAACTGAAAGCTGAAATCAGAGGAAACTGCAAGATTGCTTTGAATCTAAATAGATAAAAAATAAAGATTTCTAGAACACATAAGATAATTGAGGGAAGACCAAGTAAAATCTAAAAATAATTTACTATTTTGGGGTTACTACTTTACAGGTATCTTATATTGGAGAAGGCATCAGATGAGCTTGTTGAACGAAGTCACATTTTTAGTAGCTTTTTCTATAAATGCTTGACAAGAAAGGAAAATAATTTAACAGAAGAGAATCCAAATCTTTCGTAAGTTAACACTCTAATGTACTTAAGTTTTAAGAGAAAATATACTCTTTCTGATGCTCCTAGTAAAATGGCTTCTTTATAGTATTTCCTAGAGTGAGCAGTACTACCATTTGTGTAGGTCCTGGGTCTGTTTGCAGTGAGAGCCATTTCCCATCTTTGCACTGTTTTGCTGCCTGTGACAGGAAGGCTGACACTTTGCAGTCTTCATTTAAATTGCGTGTCCCTGGGGGAAATCCTGGAAGCTGGAGGGCAAGGAAGAAAGAAGCTAGTTTATTTCTTCCCTACTCTCTTTGCGTTGGGCAGTGATTCTGACAGTGGCTGTATTTCCTCTGTGAGTCCACCTCTCACAGGACAGACCTGCTATATCTCCAGCTTCCATCTGGAGGTACTACTTCTCTTTACTCTCTACCCTATAGGTATGGCAGGTTCCTCCTATGCTAATCTTTGGCTGTCTCACTGTCCCCTTTTTTGACTTTGTGTTTTTTTTTGTAATGCTGTAGCCAATTTCCTGCATTACATTCTGTTATATAGGGTTGTTTTTGTTTTCCTGATTGGACCCTCAGTGACAGACTATTTAATGAAGCCGATGCAACATTATATGAAATACCGTATTTGCACAGTTTAGCTGATTTTTGCCCAAGTATGTTTTTGGTTGATACTAAAACTGTGGAACAGTGTGTAGTGACAGGCACAAAGAAGGTATTTCTTAAACAGTAGAAACTTGGATAGTTGTTTCAGCATGAGGCATTTCACCCATTTCCCCATGCTTAACAATTTGTATGATAATCTATTTGAGTAGACTCATAACAAACTTGAGTTATTATTTTAAAAGTTAGTGTAAACATTTGTGTACTGCTTTACAATTTACAACATACATTTATTGACATTATTTCAGTTTTTCCTATCATGGCAGTGCCTTTCGATAGGGCATATAAACTATATCCCAATTTTTCAGATAAGGAAGCAGTCTAATAAAGATTAATAAATTTTACTTAAGATGAACAGCTAATGAATGGCAGAACTGGTTGGTACTTAAATCTTTACCTTCTAACTTCTAGTCCAAAGTTTTTATTGTACTAGACTGCTTTAAAAAAATGGCTATGAGAGTTTGTTTCATCTCATTAAAATAGTAGGAATAGTAAACAAGTTAGAAGAGGATTAATGGATAAACTGCTTGAATTGGATATATTGTTGGAGAAAGAAGGTAGGAATAGGGAGACTAATTACTATTTATTGAGTGCCTGCCAGGAACTAAGACAATGAACATAAAGTTATTTGATTCTATAGTCTTCTTGTCATTGTCTTTATTAACTGAAGCTTAGAGAAGTTCTGTAAGTTTTCCAAAGTTGGATATAGCTTTCCAATTTCAAGGTTCAACTCTTTCTGTTGTTCATAGTGTTGTGACTATATAATTTATGGTCTAAATTGGGATGCTTGTGAGAATAACAGGAGGCCCTGTTAGTGGATACACTAGGCAACGAGTGTGTATATATTAGGGCTTTCCTAGACAAACTGGGATGTATGGTCAGTTCTATTTTAAGTGGCTTTGTAGGTTTGGAATTTGTCTGATGGACAAACCTGCCAGGATCAGTTAAGGAGAAAACTGCAGTTTGAAAATATTTCTGATCATCAGGGCTAGTGGAGAGGGATATATGGAAGGGGAAGATTTATTAAATACATTAGATAACATTTCTGATGCCCTTCTGTTCTATGTATACAGAATGTAATGGTTTGTACCATGCACTTAATCTCGTGTTTTATTTTAAGATTATTCAGTGTAGAGATTGTGAATTTTGTATACCCACCTTCAAACTAAGGAAATGAAAGTAGACAGATTCTGCTGTATTACTGAGTTTTTTAAAAAATAGATATTATGTACCTTATTGTTCTATACATAATAAAAACCAAGTTGCATGAGTGGCATCCTCGAGGGTAAGATGGATAAGATACTAGATACCACACACACGCACACGCACACGAAATGAGTGAACACTGATGCTCAGTCTGTTCGGTATTCACACAATTTGATATATCAGACTAAGCATTAGTGTTTACACAAAGAATCCCTACAAATCAGTTTTTAAAAGTCATCAGAGCAGCAAGAGATATTAATTCTAATGGCCAATAAATCCACAGCAAAAGGCTCAAACTACTGGTGTTAGGAAGCTGCAGACTCCTCACCATGCTTTATAAGATCCTGCAAGATCTTGTTTCTTTCCCTCTCCTTAAACTCATCTCATAACATTGTTTCCTCTCGTTTCCATACTTAAGCTCAAGCTACCTCCTTTCCATTTTAAAATATGCTAAACTCTTTCCTGTTTTCTGCCCGAAACAACTTATCCTGGCATTTTAAAAATGTGTTTCACAGCACGATCTCTAATCATTTTGTTTGTTTGTTTGCTTCTTCATTTTCTGTTTCTCATTTGAAGCCACATGAAGTTAGGGACTTTGTCTTATTTTCCACTCTATCCCCAGTGCCTTGCCCAGTGCTTGGAACATGCTAGGAACTCAAAATAGAAGATCACAATAGTGCCTATTATTGATTACTGAGAAACTGTTAAACATTTAGTTAAGGATTTTCTACACAGGAACTGAGCATAAGAGATTATGTTTGGCCCTCAAATTTTCTCCTGTTCTCCTTGCCTCATTCTATGTCTAATGTATTCTCAATCAAATAAGGTTAGCATAATCAGGAAATCTGCCAAATACCAACATCAACATAAAACCAGATGTCTATCCTTAAGATTTTCAAATAGAAAACAAATTAACAGACTACGGACTAGTTGAAAGTAATTGTTTATAGTCATTGTAATGGTTGGGTCCTTCTGAAATGAGAAAATTCAATAAACATGTGACTTTGATTATTTTATGTGGTTAGTCTTCCACATAGTGTCTAATTCCTGTCACATCTTTTAGCTCATTCTGGATCCTATGTTACTCTTGATGTTTACCCATATGGTTTTGGTTAGGTATTATTTAGATGAACAAGATGGGGCAACGATTTCAGTTTCCTATATTACTTGATAAAAATTATATAAGAAATTAATGATTTGCTTTTTTTTCTGCAATAAGAGTTTCATCCAAGGGACTGAGCCAGAAGTCACATACCACCTTTATCCCCCTGTTAAATGTCATTTTATTCCTTCCTAAAACGACAGCCAAACTTGGTTTTATATTTCTTCCTTAACTCCCCTGATTAGGTAAAGAAAAGAAACTAGTGTTTGTATGTGTGCAAGCCAACCCTGTTCAAGGTGGCTGTCTTAGATGCTTTAACAAAGGGATCCCCAACCCCTGGGCTGCAGACTGGTACCAGTCCATGGCCTGTTAGGAACTGGGCGACACAGCAGGAGGTGAGCAGCAAGTGAGCGAGCGTTACCGCCTGAGCTCTGCCTCCTGTCAGATCAGTGGCAGCATTAGATTCTCACAGGAGCACGAACCCTATTGTGAGCAGTGCGTGCGAGGGATCTAGGTTGTGCGCTCCTTACAAGAATCTGACTAATGCCTGATGATCTGAGGTGGAACAGTTACATCCTGAAACCATCCCCCCCAGCCCTGTCCCTGGAACAATTGTCTTCTACAAAGTCGGTCCCTGGTGCCAAAAATGTTGGGGACTGCTGCTTTACCATAATTCCTTTGTACCTCTTATGACACATTTTACTTATTTGTTATAGTTTTTTCTGCCCTTATTAGATTATGAATACTTCTAGAGCAGTGTAGGTGAGTTTTATTATTTGTTTTTAGGAATCTAATACATATTTGTTGAAGAAAGGAAAGATGGATGAGTGGTGGGTACATTTAATGTCATCCTGTAGTTTCGTTTCCTTGTGTATGAAAGGAAGGGAGATGAATTTTATTTAAAAAAATCTAAGAATAAAAGCCTAATTTTTCCTCCTCCCTTAAGATTTTAAATTAAATTAAATTGAATGATTATTTTTTAGAGATAGGGTCTTCTTTGTTTCACAGGCTAGAGTGCACTGGTGTGATCACAGCCTCAAACTCCTGAGATTAATCAAGCCTCCTGAGTAGCTGGGACTGACTATTGGTGTGTGTCACCACCCTGGCTAATTTTCTTTATATTTTTAGTGACAGGAGTCTCACTGTGTTGCCCAGGCTAGCTTTCAACTCCTGATCGCAAGTGATCCTTCCACCTTAGCATCCCAAGTAGCTGGAATCACAGGCATGAGCTACCACACTCAGCCCGTTGAGTTTTAAAACCTCCCTAATCACAGATACAACACTTGGAGAATTCTTTTCAGGTTTAATGACAGTGTTTTATATCATGCCCAGATGGAGCTAAGCAAAATAAATAGATTTAACTGTGTTTGTACTGAGTTGCTGAGCCACTTTTGGAATCTAAAAAGCATTTAATAAATTCCTGCCTTTTTTCTGTCCATTTCATTATTGGTTATAGTTATTAAATTTAAGAATAACCAGGAGACTTTGGGAGGCCGAGGCGGGTGGATCACGAGGTCAAGAGATCGAGACCATCCTGGTCAACATGGTGAAACCCCGTCTCTACTAAAAATACAAAAATTAGCTGGGCATGGTGGCACGTGCCTGTAGTCCCAACTACTCGGGAGGCTGAGGCAGGAGAATTGCTTGAACCCAGGAGGCGGAGGTTGCAGTGAGCCGAGAT
>PVKV010010671.1:0-18884 GCA_004027835.1 Alouatta palliata | reverse complement strand
CGTCTCAAAAAAAAAAAAAAGAATAACCAGGAGATACTGTAAGGGGATATATTTATAATGTATTAAGTATTATATATCTTAAAGAAGATGGTTAAACTAAATCTGTTTCAGTATATAAAAATGCCTCTTGAAGTCCTTATCTTAAAAATATTTGATATATCAAATCTATCTTTCATATTCTCAGAATGGCACAGAGAAGACATAAAAGAGTAAGAACCTGGACTCGTCACATAAACATTTTTAATAAAGATTACATCTTTGTACCTGTAAATGAGTCGTAAGTATTTCAGATTATTTAAAAACATATTGGAAATAATTCAGAAAAAAATATTTTGTGGTGTTTTTAGATTCATAGTCAGTAAAAATTATGGGCACATATATTTCAGGTATTTTAATTTTTTTAAATAAAAGTAGCTAAGACAATGAATTCCGTATCTTGGATTTTGGTGTGACAATGGTTATGTTGTAAAAGTAGTGAAAAAAAATTACAAATGACCACAAGAATATAATGACTGAGACATCGATTTTTTTTTATTTGGATTTAAGAAAAAATTTTCTAAATAAAAAAAATATTTTTGGGTGAATCTTCAAATACTTAAGAAAACAAACTCTTCAAGCACCAACATGAAAAAGGTAATGCTATGAGTCTATTTATTAAGGCAGATCCTTAATAGGAAACACTTGTATGAAAGTGGGTAAGTTTGAATTACTCAGATGTTACCCTAAACAGTGTTACTTATGCCTTGGTAACTCTGGATATTTAATTATTTTTGGTATGTATTGTCTATATTATAATGAGATATTATAGTGGATGTCTTCAAAATTAATATGAAATGTTATGCCCACTTTCTCAAAATGTATCTGTAGAAGATATTCTGCATTGTTTAGACTTTGCACGGTATTAAGACTGTAGTTCTTTTTCAACAGGTCTCACTGGTATCTTGCAGTCATTTGTTTTCCGTGGCTAGAAGAAGTTGTGTATGAAGATTTTCCACAAACTGTATCTCAGCAGTCCCAGGCTCTGCAGTCCCAACATGACAACAAAACGATAGGTGACATCCTTAACGTAGATCGTGTTTTAATAACAATGACAATGATATAATGGTTACAGGGAACAAAATGAAGTTAAAGGTATTATAGTTATGTATTATCATTGAACCTACCTAGCAGGAAGAATAAAAAAATGCGAAATTTTTACGATAACCTCATTATAGACAAAATGTAATTCTGAAGTTGTACTGTTATGTCAAGTTTTATTATAGCACTTAAAATACTAATTATTTTATTATGAAATATTTCATACATACAAAAAAGTATAATTAATGTGATCAACATCAGTACCCATTTCATCTGGATTAAGAAATTAAAACTTTTACAACATAATAATAATCTCCTCTGTGACCACTCCCATTTCTCTTTCTTTAACCCAGAAGTAACCACTCCCTAAATTTTATGTTATTTTCATGTATTATTATTATTTCCATTGTCATTTTTTGCTTGTTTTAACTTAAAAAAACTGACAGGTAAAATTGCACGTATTTACTATGCACAACATCCTTTTTTTTTTTTTTAAGAGACAGAGTCTTGGTATAGTGCAGTGGCTCGATTATAGCTAACTGTAACCTTGAACTCCTGGGCTCAAGTGATCCTCCTGATTAGTTAGGACTACAAGGGTGTACCACCATACCTGGCTCATTTTTAATTTTTTTTTGTAAAGACAGGATCTCACTAAGTTGCGCAGGTGGGTCTGGAACTCCTGGCCTCAAGCAGTCCTCCCAACTTAGGCTCTCAAAGTATTGGGATTACAGGTGTGAGCCACCACACCTGGCTACAACATGATGTTTTGAAATATATATACATTATGGAATGACAAAATCTAGCTAATTAATAATATAGCATTTTTAAAAATACACTCGCTTTGCTAACATGACTAGGAATTCATGCCATAGATCTCCAGGCGTAGCTTGAAATCCCCCATTTTTACTTAATCTAATTTCTTGTAGACTCTATTAATTTCGCTACGTAATATAGGATCTTTTGTAATTCTTCCATGAGTTTTCCCACAAGCTAAAATCTAAAGTAAATAAACCTTCTTTCTTTGAGAAGAAAAATAACAAAATTAAATGTTTTCTAGCTGTAGCCTAAACAGTAAGCCAAATGAAAAATAGCCATTACCATTAATACTGGCCAAAACTTATGTGGGAAAAAAGATAAACTGATGAAACAACTGACTATGTTTAATTATCTTGAAACCTCTTAAGCCTCAAATATGTACTTACACAAAACTCTGTGGTCATAGTTAGAAGCACCATTGTTAGGCAAATTAACTACCTTCTGCATTAAACAGCAGACAAATTGATTAATGAGCTGCCTTTGAAGATTGTCTTTTTATAGGGAATTTGCCTAGCTAACTAGTATTTCAGATCATTGCTCTGGGGTTTACCTGCTATTTGATAACAGCCAACCATTGTCAGTTTTAACTATCTGTTGATTGAATTTTATTTATAACATTTGTTATGAAAAAAATTAAACAGATCTCAAGTATTTTTACTGTACATCCAGTAACTGCATAAAAATTATAATTTTGAGCTTATCTAAGTTACCAATATAAAAACATACAATAAACACTTATAATTGCTTAATTATTTCTAACTAGATAATGATCTACATCCTACTTCGACACTGTCTTTGAGTGCAGAGGATTCCCAAGTAAGTGTGTTCTTTTCAGATGGGAAGGAAGGAAAACTCATGAATATAATAATGTTATCTATAAAATAGAGCATAGCTAGGTGGACTATGCTGGCACATCATTAGATTGCTTGCTTTATGATTCTTTGACAGTTTTTGGTGGGCTGGGGAAGAGAACAAGATAAGTTATTATTCTTGTATCTGTTTAGCTTGCTTTAACTAAGTTATTTAGTAGTTTATCTGATGTTCATCTTCGTTAACTACTTTTCTAATTTCTAAGGATCAGATTTACTTTTTTTCTTTATTTTTCAGTAACTTGTCGAACTTAGGTAATTAATAATCTTAAGCATATTGTAGGTTTCTTTCTTTCTCTCTCTTTCTTTCTTCCTTTCTTTCCTTCTTCTTTCTTTTTTTGTGATGGAGTCTTGCTGTCGCCCAGGCTGGAGTGTAGTGGTGCGATCAAGTGATTCTCCTGCCTCAGCCTCTTGAGTAGCTGGGATTACAGGTGCCCACCACGATGCCTGGCTAAGTTTTTTTTTTTAGTAGAGATGGGGTTTTGCTATGTTGGCCAGACTTGTCTTGAACTCCTGACCTCAGGTGATCTACCTGCTTTGGCCTCGCAAAGTGCTGGGATTAGAGGCGTAAGCCACCACGCCCAGCCAGAAAGTTCTGGTAAAAATAATTCAAAGTGGACTCAGAGTGAATCTGTATAACTCCTTAGTTCATTAACTCTTCTTTGTTTGGAGCTCCAAACTGATCTGCATAGTCTAGGTTCAGTGTTCTAATTGATTAAGATTGCCACTTAATGATCTGTTCTTTTTTTGTATGTACAAATAGCAGCAGAGTCCCTGACAGTCCTATGTATTTACCGTCACTGGTACTGTCACTTCTTACAAAGGAAGGTTTCCTTTCTTGCTATCACAGTGGCAAAATAGGACCATTCCTTCTTGCCTCTAGAACCAGATTTCTTAAATTGAGTTTCTTGGAATATTCATTCTAAGACGCAGTTCATGATGAGCAGGATTCTAAGGTCAATTAAGTTGGGCAAACTTTGTGTACTCTTTCTGTCTTAGAGAGCCATTGTGTATATGAAAATAATAAAGGCACTGAGAAGGTCTGCATTAAATAAATCTGTTTAAGTTTGATCTGTGGTTTCTCAAACTTACGAAGAAAACAAACAACATGAACAAAACAAAATTCCCCATCCCTTTTCCCTTAATATAGATTAATGTTCTGTGTCTTGTGCTTCAAAGAGAAGAAATGTGTCTCTACTGACATCATGAATTGAATTAGAGAATGTATGTAAAGACACGTTAAATTAACTTGTTTATCTTTGCTTAAGATAATAACTTGGAATGGAAGTAGTTAAAGTTCCAGATTGGTTTTTAGGACAAGTTAAAACTCCTTAACTACTTGAGACCACATGTAAAAGTATATAACCTACCATTTTACCTGGATAATAAAATAAATCAATAAATTCATGGAAAATGAAGTTAATTCACTTTAGATGATGATGACTATTATTTTAAATTTTAATTTCAAAGTTTGAAACACTTTAAAGGAGTAACTGAATAGTAAGTTATTCAAAATAGCTTTAATTGCAGTCATAAAAATTTATGTTATTTCAGAGTACCGAGTCGAGTATGTCAGTACCAAAGAAAATGTGTAAAAGGTAGGTATATGCTATAATAATAATACAGTTTTTTCAGGTATTTAGATATACTTTGTACACAAGTATATAAATCTGGATTTTGTCCTTTGCTTTTCATAGGCCATGTATTCTTATACTAGACTCCTTGAAAGCTGCTTCTATACAAAACACAGTTCAGAATTTACGAGAGTAAGTAGTGAGAATTTTACCATTCAGTCTGTTATCTAAAACCTTAGTAATTTTGAAGTTGCCTTAAGAATTATTGAAAAGATATCAAGAATTATATTTTATTATCTATTTAAACAAGCCTATAAATTTAATCAATAATAAATATTTTCTGTTAATATTCAAGTATTAATATTTCTAAAGGATTAGATCAAAGGTAGATTCAGAATTTGTATTCATAATTGAACAAAAAGCATAGTTTTACAAAGAAGCATTGTATTGAGTATCAAAAATACCACTTTAGAAAAAAATAAGAATTCTCCCACAGTTGTATCATTATGTGTGTGTATGTATATATGTATGTACGTATATGTAATTTTGTAATTTACTGTAGTACTTGGAAAAAACTAATGATGAAACTTTTAAACTGATTTCTTTGTTGAGTTTTGAAAGTTGAGTTGTTGAAACAAGTTTAGCTTTGTTTGAAAATCACATTACGTATTTTCTTTAAAGTAGCACTCGTGAAGGCTCATAAAATATAGGTTGCACTGGTAAAATTAATCTGGAAATTTGGCTTGACAGCACATCTGGCAGCAAACGTTTTTCTGCCTTTGTGAAAATGTTGCATACTGATAAAGAGATTTCATCTTTAGACACTCTATTTGTTGATTATTTCAGGTATTTAGAGGTAGAGTGGGAAGTTAAACTAAAAACTCATCGTGAATTCAGCAAAACAAACATGGTGGATCTATGCCCTAAAGTTCCTAAACAGGACAATAGCAGTGATTGTGGAGTATATTTACTACAATATGTGGAAAGCTTCTTCAAGGTATGTGAAGATGTAAATAAGTTTTAAATTCACAATTACCACCGTACGGTCACAAGTTAATGGGTGTAATAGTCCATTCTCATGCTGCTAATAAAGACCAGAGACTGCGTAATTTATAAAGGAAAGAGGTTTAACTGACTCACAGTTCAGCATGGCTGGGGAGGCCTCAGGAAACTTACGATCATGGTAGAAGGGGAAGGAAACATGTCCTTTTTCACATGACGGCAGCAAGGAGAAGAATGAGAGCTGAGTGAAGGGGGAAGCCCCTTATAAAACCATCAGATCGCTTGAGAACTTACTATCATGCGAATAGCATGGGGGGAACCACCCCCATGATACAGTTACCTCCCACCAGGTCCCTCCTACCACAGTGGGGATTATAGGAACTACAATGCAAGATGAGATTTGGGTGGGAGCACAGCCAGACTGTTATCACTGGGCAAGCAAAGAGGCAGGCAAATGTTACACATAATCAAGATTAAAAAAAAAAAAAGAACCACAGGTGATGCAGATACTGTAATTAGCAGATAAGAACTTTAAAATGATTTGATTAATAGGTTAGAGAAAATAAAGCCAAAGATGAAACCGAATGGATGAAGACATGGAGTATAGCAAAAACAAATAGATGTTCTAAAGCTGAAGATGTGTAATGATATATCTGAAATTAGGAACGTATTGGATGGATTTAATAGAAGACTAGATACGGTAGAAGATAGGGTTAGTGAACTTAAAGAAAGGACAATAGAAAATATCTAGCTATAGCCTAGAGACAAAAGAATGTAAAGATGAGAAGAGAACAGAGCTTAAGAGACAAATATGAAACAGTCAAAAGGTATAATGTACATGTTACTGGAGTCCCAGAAAGACTGGAGAGAAAGAGAGAGAATAGGGCAGAGACAGTATTTTAAAGAAAATTTTCTAAAATGAAAAGACCTGTTTCTTCAAGAAGCTCAGAAAACTGTAACTGGAGAAGTACAATGACAAACATGGCTGTTATTTTCTAGCTCACAGACTTTGTAGGACTGTAGCAGTATTAAAGATGACATTTTAAATAGCAAGGAATCACTCTTTGCTTTTTGAACTGTCGGCATGTTATTTCAGTCATTGCCATTATAATGTATGAAGATGAGTCTAGTAGCAGGATGTTTTTGACCAGAAGTCTGCTTGGAGGATGCTTCACGGTACTTTGAAAGCCTGAGGGTTATAGTATGCAGCTACAACTTTTTGGTATCTTTAATATTAGAGAGGAAGGATAATATATAGTAAAAGATAGTATAAATTTCAGAAATCATTATATATCTGTTATGTTGGGCTTTTTCTCCCTTTTTTTATTCCACACTAGAACTTCATCATAGGGTGTCAGGTTCTGGCCCTCTCATACCCTTTCCAGATAGATTTGATTTTGTGTTTTGAGTATTCACATTGCCTCATTACATAACATATTACGAGTTTGTTACATAATTCTACTTTACATAGCCCAGTCAGTAGAATTTACATCTAACACAGGATGAAGCACCATATAAGATTCCTGGGAAAACCCTAAAAAATCTAAGACTCGTGTTTTGCAAATTTGATGCGCTAATATAAGATAGCTTAGGTTTAAAACATGGGCTTAAGGCAGACCACTCAAAACCTATGGGACTTTGTTTGTAATTAAGCCCTAATAAAAATTATATTACTTCTAATAAAAAAATTAGCACAGTAAATCTCCACTACCATTTGCTCCTGGACTCATAGTCAGTACATCCTTTCAGCCTTACACCCTTGGGCTTTTAATTCCTCCTTTAAGATGTAAGTCCTTCTTACATCTGGCTTCTAATAATTCCATCAAGTTTATAAACACGTGCTAAGGCGCGCCCTATCCACAAATCTTTTTTTTTTTTTAAACACAGAGGGAACGTCCTTTGCAATTTCCTGTTTTCTTAACGTAATTGAAATGATAGTGATTCTTGAAGCCATTAAATCAGCTATTTCTTGCACTGAAAGAAGGCACTTTGCAGGATTTTTCATTTTTAATCTGAGATTTTTCATTTACTACTAAGGCTTTCTCTTTAATAGTTTCAAAGTCTTAACATGTTAGGGAAAATTGTGATAAAACCAACTTAGTTATTCTGAATCATTCACTGTTTACCAATTCTGTTTGTGCTAATTCATTTAAACACACTGTAGCAGAACAGAGTATTTAATTTTGATGTTTAAAAGTTAGCAATTTGATACAAATGTTCTAAAATTGATTGCGGAAATGGTTACACTGTGAATATAATAAAAAATGCTTAATTGTATGCTATTGGTGAATCGCATTATGTGAATTATATCTTAACAAAATTGTTATTTTTAAAAAGTTAGCAATTTCTCATTTCTTGTAAAAATGAAATTAAAACAAATTTGAAATTATGTTGCCAAAGTGATTGCACTCTTTCTTTTCTTTCATTAGGATCCTATTGTTAACTTTGAACTTCCAATTCATTTGGAGAAATGGTTTCCTCGTCATGTAATAAAGACCAAACGGGAAGATATTCGAGAGCTCATCTTAAAACTTCATTTACAGCAACAGAAGGGCAGTAGTAGCTAGTTAATCTGTACAAACATGACACAGATGTTCTCTAAGATTACTGGAAAGCCTCTTACCAGCATTTGTGTTAGCCAGCTCACAGAGAAGAAAATAACTTGCCGTAGTTTTATAAGTCATTGGAACGTTATTTAAAATACATAAGATATATTATTAGAATTGTTGGGATCTCATAGATGGAGTAGGAATGGGAGTGATATAGATAACCTTATTAGATATAAATTAAAATTTTATAAATATTTCATATTTTTCTGAGTATGCTTGGATTATGCAATAGTATATGTAATGTGGGAATGTTTTTGTAGATAATAAAACTTGTGATCTGTACTTCCACATGACTGGGTGTTGAGGGGAGTTAAAGCCTCCCTGGTGCCAGCCCCAGTGCTTGTCAAATTTGTTGACAAGTCACCTCATATTGTAATTCTGTTCTTTGCAGCTCAAGCATGCAGTATGAATACTGTGTATTTTTTTAAAAAAGAATTTAGTATCAAGGCTTCAGAAAATGCCATTTACGGCATCCCTTCTGTATGTAACAAAAAGACATTCATAATGTTAGGAAGATGATAAAAATTCGCTCTTTTAAGGTGCAGCTTATTATTCTCAATTGCTAAATGCAATTACTCTGCTTGTTTTTTTTTTCATTTCTTTTAATGTCATATGTGAGTATAATTTAGTTCATTTGTTCATGGTAAAATCTAAAACAAAAAATTTTGGCTGTCCAAAATAGTTTTTAAAAAATTATACATGTAGCTCAACTTAGTTTATTTGAGGTATAGTTATATAAATATTCACTGTTTCATTGTCATGGAATATGTGTATAGTTTCTGTAATATAGAAGATAAAATTGGTGTCCTCATAACTTTAACAAAGAAAACTCTCAGTCCTATTTATTACTGGTTGGAATTAAATATATAATTTTATAGCTCAGTTTACCCAGTATTCATCTGCAAAGCCAGATTGCTCTCATTGCTTTTATATTTTTAAATTGTAGTTTTTAGAGACCTATGACGCTCATGGAGCTTAATTTTTTATTAAATATTCAGGTGACGGTTCTGAATTCATGTGATAATGGTGGCATTATATATGATTAAGCACTTCAAAACTTTCTAATGTTATCAGGAATATTTTGAGGGAGATATATTGTATTTTCTCAGATAAGAAAAATGTTTTTTAACAATATTATTTTAATCTTCTGTTTTAAGCATCCCTTGGATTTACATTGTAACTATGTAAAGCAGTGAAGCAAAGGCAATTTAAGATAAATCTAGAAAGTCTGAACATTTTATTTCAAAATCATGTGAATTGAGGTGGTCATTTAAGCCTCAGTATCCTTAGCTTTTGTTGATTTTATCACTGTCTCTATATTATTACAAAGATATTTGTCTTTTGGAGATTTCATATAAAGATGGCTATAATTACATATTTTCATTCCCAATTTGTGTGTGTTGGGGGGTACTTTTAAAGGTGACTGTTGTTTTATATGTCTAATTTTGGGAAAGCAAGTGTATAAGACATCTTGTGATTTCTTAACGTTTTTGTTTGCGTGTTCTTCAAAGATACCACTGTCCTTTACCGTGTTTTGAAGATTGTTTAAAATTCATTTTCCTAAATTAATGTGCAAATAATGCTTTGAGTATATCAATGTTTTATATTAAACATATTTCCAGTTCATTAAATTGAGGTGTAATTTTTTCTTAAGAAACATGAGCTACCATTAGAAGTAAATTTCCAATTGTATGCTGCTCTGTGCATATTGTGAAATTGATGCTTACATTAATTTTTCTTCATATTTTATTAAGCATATAGTTTGAGTGTCATTTCAGTTCATTGAAATTATTTAACATCTACTGGCAGGTATTTTGCTGGGCACAATAAATGAATCACAGCTTTTGTTCCTGAGTCATTTCTGGACATGTGAACATTTAAAATATTCTCTGGTAAGAACAACCATAGGGTTTCTTTGGGAATGCAGGAGGGAGCTCAGCTAGAGAGGTGTGTGTGTGTGTGTGTGTGTTAGTGAGAGGAGGTAGAGAGGTAGGGAGAGGGTCGTTAGTGAACAGAGCAAGCCTTCCTAGAGAAGCTATTATTATTTTAATTTACAGCTCTTGGGGTGTAAAAAAAGAGTTATCATTTAAATCGTATCCAATCACCTAATTACGACTTTAAAAAAGTTTAATAACTTTTTGAAATCAACTTCTTTTATTTTATGGCAAGAGGAAAAAGGGGTTTAGACTTGGCATAGAGATCCCATCCTTTATCTTGTTCAGCCTGTATTCGGTTTTCATCTTTCCATTGCCCTCTACTTTTGCTGTTGTATAAGATTATTCATTCATGCGTTTAGTTTCTTCCCTCTGCAATCTCTTGTAACTAAGCTTGTCCCTATGGAGATGTGGAAACTTTGCCCGTGCATTGTTTAGAGCCATGGTTCTGTGTGTATGAGGCTTCTGTCTGCTTCTGCGGCCTGCTCCCACCCAGGTGGTCTCTTCTGTTACAACTTAGTGCATCCCTCTTGGGGGCTGAAAAAATCAGTCAGGACTCCTATAAAGACTCTAGATGAAGATGTACTTTACTTGAAATTGTTATTATAACACCGTTTCCTGTGCTGTAATTTTCTGCAAAGTAAGCCTTGAGCCATGTTTTGTCCCATGAGTGTGAATGTCACTTTGAACCCAAGTCTAAAGATGCTTGTGTGGAGTGGGTGTTGTGACATGGTCCCTCCATCCCTTTTCATCAATTCTTGTGAACTTTATTTTTTCAAAATTGAACTCAAATGTTACTACCCCTACAGCTATTCAAACAATACTTCATTCCTTCTCCTGCTCCCCTGCAACAGTTTGTATATACTTCTCTAATTACTTTTTAAATATTATTTGTATGCACGTTTTTCTCTTTAGACTGTAAGCTCCTCAAAGACTGGAAACATTTTTCCATTTCCTGATTAAGTATGTTAGTAGCATATACTAAACACTCAGACAATTTTGTTGAGTCAATAAATGATTTGTAATTAAGTTTGGATGAAGGAATCTGTATTGGTTGTCTCTAGAGCACAGAGTTTTATGTTTAGTTTCTCATATGCTTATGATTTTGGGACATTTCTTTCCTATGAGATTTTGAAATATTACCTAAAAAGAATCCCCTTAAATACAAACTCAAGAAATTTTTTTTTTCTGAGTAATTAAACATTAGAACATAGAACAAATCTGCTTCATCTGTCAGTAAAAATCCAAAATTCCTCCTGAAACTTTCAAGGTATTCCATAATCTCAACCTTTTCAGCCTTCATTCCCAGCCTATTTGCTGTATGCTCCTATCCTGCTCTAGCAACTATCTTCCCATTTTCTGTATAAACAGTATACTTTTCTACCTTACTGATCACGACTGGGGATTTCTTTCCTAACTCAATTCTTTCCACTAACAATCCCTGCCTCTGCCCACTGAAATACTGAAATGCCAAGTAGGCCATTCAAGGCCCAGCTGGAATACCTGCCCCCTGCTTCCCACCCCCGCCCCTTGCTTTTACTAGTTAGAGTTACTCTTGCTTTTGGATTCCTGTCACCTACTGCTTTGTATCATAGATGCAGTTATTCTAAGAGTGATGCAGTTAAAAGTTACAAATCCAACAAATGTCAAGTTAAATTGAATTTGAAAAATGATGACCATATTTAGAAACAAATGAACCCAGCTGAATTTCTTACACTTTTTTTAAAGTACAGGTTTCTGAAATTATATGAATTATATTTTATACAACATAATAAAATAAATGTATTTAGAAACTTTTATGTCAATTATTTGAAATGTAAGTTAATGGAAAATTTATTTTGGAGGTTGAATAAAATAGAATTTCAAAACTTGAAACATCTTTGGACTTTGTGAACACCTGCAATATAAGACAATTACTGTTTACAGAGTTTACTAGTAATACAAACACATTAGTTTACAGAGAACTTTAATATCTCATGATTCTTAACAATGACCTTGTGACACAGGTAGAGATGATCACACGTAATTTCTTTGGTGAGCAAACCAGCTCAAAGAGCTTAGGGTATTGACCAAAATCGAATATTAAGTGATAAAACCAGGATTTGAGCCCAGGTTTTCTCAGTCTAAGTACAGCACTCTTTCTAGATTACTATGATTCTCAGAAGATTTTTTAGCTTTTTGGTCGAGGCTGTCAAAAAGAATGATTTCCAAGTAATATTTGTTACCTAAGAGTTGTCCCTTGTTCTGAATTGACAACATGAAACTTTTCATAAGACTAAACTTTGGCTTTGCTAATAAAATTTTCGGCTTTTTTCTCCTACTCATACAATAAATTTGGCAAATAAGTTTCTTATGAACTTACCAGTATTTTGCAAAGGCAACTATGCACATGTATTTAATGGTCGTTTAGATTTGTTAGCTTTTAAAACGGCTGAAAATGTGGTTTATTTGAGGCTATATTGAAAAAATATACTTGAGCTTTTCCTAAAGCATAAAATAACATGGAGAGTGATTTAGCTGACACAATTAGTCAAGGATTCTCAAGAGAAACGTGGTTTAGATCTTTACAAAGGACTTTTTTTTTTTTCCAGAGAACTTTCCTGGCAATAACATGAAATAAAATATAATTTCATTGCTATTTGATAGTAAATCCTAGCTTCCACAGGGATTCTGATTAATTGCTTTCTACTAGTTTTATTTGATTTAAAAAACTGTTCTAATATAGAGAATTTCATCTGCAGAGAAAATCTGTTCTTGGTTAAAAGTTCCTCCTATAGATAAACATACTGGGCCTCACATTTGATGGCAAATTAAACAACAAAGTTATCCCACAACTATCATTTATGTTAACTGCTTAATATGTTCCAGGCACTATTCTAAGCAATGTGAAGATTAAATTAGTTGATTAGTTAATTTAATCTGCACAGTAGCTCTACCATAAGCTTACTATTTCTATTCTATTTTATAGGTAAGGAAGGAGACAAAATAAGTCATTTTTTTCTATCAGGGAAGGACATTTGCAAGAAAGTAGTTTCATTACAAAAACTAAATTTGTTTTGTATGTAGCTCTGTAGTATTCAAGTAGGTAGATATAGTCAATCTGAACATTATATGCTTATATATCTTAGTCCCTAGGAAAACCCAGAGAACATGTGACTCTATCAGTTTCAACTAATAGATTCGGAAAAGTTGGAAAAATCAGTGAATTATATGTAAAACACATTATTCTTAATGGACTGCTTGTTAAAGGCAAGGAGAGTGTTAGTAAAGAGCTTAGCTAGCTAGATTAGAATAAAATTGTCTCTCTCCATCTGCCCTAATTAGCTTATCTCACCCGCTTTTATAGCATGCTGGTTATTTCAGAAAAGAAGTGAGAGCTAGTTTGAAAGGACAACCGTTTTTCTTTATGCTGATTTATAATGGTTTTGAAGTGGTTGTTCATTCCCAAACATAGATTTTTAAATGTTAGGTCTTTCCTATAACTCTTTGTTATTGGAAGTTTCAAGGATTTGGACGCTCAGTTAAGGATTTTGTCCTCTCTTCATTCCTTTGGTTTTGGCCCAAATGATTATGTTTCCTTTTTTTGGGAAGATTTCTTTGGGTATTTTGATATTTGTCCTGATAGAAGGAGACTTTCCATCATTAACAGGTATTTAAAAATCTACATTTGTTTTTATCCTTCCATATCTGTAGTGTGTTCTCTTTAAAAATAGCATTATTTGATGTGATTGCTGTAGGAAATTGAATCAAATGCTACTTTATTAATTTTTGATATTGCCTCATTTAAACTTTTAAAATGTTTCCAATAATTTTGGTTGTCCCTTCTCTTCAGTAATTCTGGTTTAAACCTTACTTTTATTTATTTTGTTGAAATTGGATGTCTATTTACCTGATTTTGATAACAATCTTGAATTAAAGGAGTGGGAGTTAAATGGAAAAAAATCGAATGCTTCACTCCTCTTTTCCTTAGATGTGCATGCCTGTCTATGATTTGAGCATTGGCTTCTGAATCCTAATGTAGCACAAGTGTCAGTTTTTCTTTATTTGTTACCTTTTATACTGTATCTTCATTATCAGAAGACTTGATTATATTTTCACTTTGTAGCACAAACCTACTTATCTTTAGAGGAGATCCAAGAATCCAAGAGTGCAGTTTCTTTTCTCCTGCCTGAAGAATCAGCAGACCTTTCTCTAGCTACCCAAAAGAAACAGCCTCTGGACCGCAGAGAAACTGAGAGACAGTGGTTACTCAGAAGGCGGAGATCTATTCTGTTTCCTGATGGAGTAAAAATCTGCCCAGATGAAAGTGTTGCAGAGGCTGTGGCAAATCATGTGAAGTATTTTAAAGTTCGAGGTAAGCAACCGTCCAAATCCTTCAGCTCCATAGTGAAATTCAAACATAGTTCAATCATTTGTTAGGTAACATGGTAAGTCAAAAGTTCCGATAACTTAGACAGGACTGAGCCAAAACTACCTTTCTATTGCTAAGAATATAATATTAATGTACTTCAGAGAACAGTTTACATTAAGAGAGGAGGTATGTTTTTTCCCAGTGCCCTTCAATTAAGGCAATAGTGTCATTTAATAATGACATGCACTTAACCAAAGGAAGAACACTTTCATGATTTGAGTTTGTGGGTTTTTGGTATGTTATGTAAGAAACTTTTTTCACATGAGGACAGTCACAATATGATGTCTTTCATTAATTTCGATAACATATTCAGAGAGGAAATGTCTTACATCTTTTTAAGTATTTGAAAAATACCAGTTTCTGTTTTGGGCTACATTACTTTTTACTTCTTCATTGCAGTAAATGCCTAAGTATACCCACAAAACAGATTTATGAAAGTATACTCACCTGCTTGCCTATTTATTAATAGTTACTATATACATAAAATACAATCAGTTTCTGTATTTTATAGTTTAGTTATTCTGCAGGTTCACACCAGTTGCTCTCTGGTTGGTACACATAAAACTTTTTACATCTAAAATGATGGCATTTTTCGAAATAAACTCTCACATTTTATTTTGTTTTTAATTAAACAGTATTCTTGATCTCATACCTTTTTACATAAATTCATTCCCTTTCTCATATATTTACTAACATTGCTTAATTGACCTTAGTATGTCCCTTAGACATTTGAAGGACTACCAAACTTTGCTTTTTGCTGCTCAACAGCCGATAAAAAGCCATAATATGGATGTGATGTTAGTAAACAAGGTGGAGATAGATGATGAAGTGATTGTAAAATTAAGCTTTTTAATTCATGCATTTATTCATTAATTCATTAATTCAACAAATGTTTATTAAGCCTGAATTTTCCAGGCACTGGATTATATGAACATTCTGTCCGAGCTGCTACTTTATCTTCTTTATTTTCCTCTTTCTGTCCTTCCATTCTTCCTTTCTCATCAGTTTTAAAAATACAGTGAAAATTTAATATAATACCAGCTATTATACATATTTATATATTTGATATTTTTGTTTGTTAAAGTAGTACAATGTATTATATTGGCAGCTCTTTGTGAGTGTATTTCTATTTTTTGATTGTATTTGGGAGCTATCAAATATTACTATGCAGTAAACTTTACTTTTACTTTTTAAATGGAGGTCCATAGACCTGGCATTTTGGGCATAGGGCCTATGCCAGAAATGGAAAATTCCAAAGACAGTGAGAAGAGAGTAAAGGAACTGAAGGTGAATGAGAATGACAGCTAATAATTTATCAAGATTTAATTTCTACCACCTGGATTTTTACTTTATATTATTATTATTTGTTTATTTATTTGAGACAGAGTCTCATTCTGTTGCCCAGGCTGGAGTGCAGTGGCAGCAAAATCTCAGCTCACTGCAACCTCTGCCTCCCGGATTCAAGCTATTCTCCTGCCTCAGCCTCCCAAGTAGCTGTGATTACAGGCACTTGCCACCATACCTGGCTAGTTTTTTTTTTTTTTTTTTGTATTTTTAGTAGAGACAGGGTCTCACCATACTTTATATTATTTTAAAATGAGACTCTGTAGGTATTTTGGCAGCTGATTAAATAGTGAAGAGGAAATGACCAATTATGTAAGGGATTTGGTCATACCTTTGATTGCTTTGTTCTTGTTTTTATGAATTCGAGAGATACTGTTGAAAAAGAAGCCAACAAAAATGAAAATAAAGTATTCCTAGAATAATTGATTTAAAAATACAGATGCTATGAGTAAGATCCTTGAAAAAGGATTTCATACAGCTAAGGTGGTGGGCACACCGCATCAAGATTATAGCTGAGATAGCTGTTACTGTCATGGTAAAGAATAAATATTTCATTTGTTACATTTTTAAAAATTGAGAGAAATGAGTATTTCAACATAGGTCTTGCTTGATTTTGAAGAGATAATTTGTATTATACCCTTAACAGCAAATGTTTGCAATTTAGAGGGAGGGAGTTATTCAAAGTCTTAGCCCTTTCTGCCAAGCTAATTTAGTCTAATGGTTTGCTCAGTTTTTCCTTCATAAAGAATTTGGTATCAATTGCTAAATGTTGTAACAAATTTGAAAAGTGTTTCTAAGCAAGACGCAACTATATTTAACCTAATGATTTGTAAACTTTAACAGATAGCATACTTGGACACCCCTCTTTTTTTTTTTTTTTAAACAATTATGTTGTTGGGCTTTAAAAAATACAGCTTTATTGAGGTATATTTTAATGGAATGTAGCCTGCATATGTTTAAAGTATACCATTTCATTAGTTTTGACAAATATATCCTTGAAACCATCATTATAGTTAAGATAAACTTATCAATCACTCTTAAACATTTCTTTATGACCATTGATAATCCCCACCTTCCTCACTGTCTCTCCTTACCCCAATACCGAGGCAACCATGAGTCTGCTTTCTATCACTATATATTTAGTTTGCATTTTCTATACTTTTATATAAAAATGGAATATACTCTTTAGTATATACTCTTTTTTGGTCTGGTTTCTTTTACTCCGTGTAATTATTTTGAAATTCATGCATGTTTTGTGTATCAGTAGTTCGTTGGCTTTTATTGTTAGGTAGTATTCTATATTATGGATATAATATAGGGATATCTGGGTTGTTTTTAGTTATTACTGATTACAAGGAAAAAATTCTGATCATTGGGGTACACTATTTCAGGGACCCATGTGGACAATCTGTAGCTGCTTGGCATCATCCTCATTCTTGACTCTGAATTTACATGCTACAAACGAGCAGTCATTTTCTTACACTTATTTACATATAAGTCCTTTATGGTAAAAACATGATATACTGTTAATACAGTGAAGAAGAATGTGTTCAGGGTAACTAAGCAGAACAGTAGCATCACCGGAATACCTGTGTCAGCTGTTAAACAACGGTAATAACAGACAGTGGCAGGCTTTTAGTTTCTATCTACAGTGACGTGTTTTGATTAAAGGTTATTGTACAACGTATTTATTACTATTGTTCGTGTGTCTGGCCTGCATGGATGCCATTTTATGACCCTTTGTGGGTGTGCTTGGTGGAGTAAGAGAGGCATTTGTAGATTAGCTATCTAAAGCTCTCTTTAGAAGTTACTAAAGGCTATATCCTTATTTGACAAGGATGAGAATTCTGAACTCTTTAGTTACAGGCCAAGTAGTGAAGTATGCAGTATTTGTGGTGGAATTTTACCTTCTTTGGTACCTCTTTGCCTGGAGGTCATGCTGATTTTGTTCTCTCTTTGCCTATAGTGTCCTATCTAGGTTTCTCCTTTCTGAACTATGCAAATGCTTCAGAAAATGTAACCATCCTGAATCCTGTTATTCCAAGTTAGTTAGTTGAAACTTCTTGTCAGCTCCCAATTGAAAAGCCATTGGATTAATTAAGGATGCATTACCTTTCTAGAGAGAATTGTATTTTTTTTTTTACAGCTTTTATTGGGATGCAATTCATATATTATGCAATTTACCCATTTATACTGCAAAATTCAGTGGCTTTTTGGTATATTCACAGATATACCAAATCACCACAGTCAGTTTAAGAACATTTTTATCGCCTAAAAAAGAAACATGAGACCCTTTAGCTGTCATCCTCTTATCCTTTTATCTCCCTTCCCCATCTTCCCAGGCCTAAGTAACTGCTAATCTACTTTCTGTCTCTATGGAATTGTGTATTCTGGATATATCATAAAATAAGATCATATAATACGTGGTCTATTGTGACTGGTTTTTTTTAATTTGCATAGTGTTTTCAAAGTTCATATCCATGTTGTGCATGTATCAGTACTTTATTCCTTTTTATGGCTCAATAATATTCTAGTGTATGGATATATCACATTTGTCAGCCAGTGGGCATTTGGGTTGTTTTCATTTCTCTTAGGTAAATATCTAGGAGTAGAATTTCTGGGTCATACAGTAACTTTATGTTTAACTGCATGAGGAACTGCCTGACTAATTTCCAAAGCAACTCTACTGTGTTATATCCCACAGGCAGGGTATGAGGGTTCTGATTTACTCACATCTTTGGCAGCACTGTTTTCTCTCTTTTTTTTAAATTATAAGCATTCTCATGGATTTGAAGTGCTGTCTCATTGTGATTTTGATTGACATTTCCCTAATGATTAATAACATTCAACTTTTCCTATGCTTATTGCTGATTTGTATATCTTCTTTTGAAAAATGTCTGTTCAGATCTTTGCCCGTTTTTAAATTATGTTGTCTCTTTATTGAGCTGTAAGTTTTTTTTTTTTTTTTTTGAGACGGAGTTTCGCTCTTGTTACCCAGGCTGGAGTGCAATGGCGCGATCTCGGCTCACCGCAACCTCCGCCTCCCGGGTTCAAGCAATTCTCCGGCCTCAGCCTCCCGAGTAGCTGGGACTACAGGCACATGCCACCATGCCCAGCTAATTTTTGTATTTTTAGTAGAGACGGGGTTTCACCATGTTGACCAGGATGGTCTCGATCTCTTGACCTCGTGATCCACCCGCCTCGGCCTCCCAAAGTGCTGGGATTACAGGCGTGAGCCACCGCGCCCG
>PVKV010010670.1:0-74540 GCA_004027835.1 Alouatta palliata | reverse complement strand
GCCGGGCGTGGTGGCTCACGCCTGTAATCCCAGCACTTTGGGAGGCCGAGGCGGGTGGATCACGAGGTCAAGAGATCGAGACCACCCTGGTCAACATGGTGAAACCCCGTCTCTACTAAAGATACAAAAATTAGCTGGGCATGGTGGCACGTGCCTGTAGTCCCAGCTACTCGGGAGGCTGAGGCAGGAGAATTGCTTGAAACCAGGAGGCGGAGGTTGCGGTGAGCCGAGATCGTGCCATTGCACTCCAGCCTGGGCAACAAGAGCGAAACTCTGTCTCAAAAAAAAAAAAGAAAAAAAAAATCAGAACCAAGTATGGCAAAGTGCTAGTGCCTGTTAGATTAATGTGACCAGCACTTGTTTTATTTTTTTCTCTTTACTTTTCAGAATTTTTGAAATTTTTTATGGCTAAAAGTAGAAAATGTAACAAAGGTTTTCATGGATTCAAATAAATTTTGGATATTCTGGGTTAAACTACAAGAATTTTCTTTGCTGCAAAACTTTTCCATCATTAATATGCTAATGAAAATATGAATTGCCAGGAGAATAATGTGCTATGAAATATTTCCCAAACTTATTTTACCATAGAAGCCTTTTATTTTTGTCTTAATGAAACATTGATTAGCAACTCGCAGATATTTTGGGAAATGCTGTTATACATCACAGCACTTAATTTTCCCAAATTGTATCGTGTAATTTAACTTAATTTTCCTGATTATATTTTTCATCTCTTTGATATCAAGACCTAAGTCTTATTCCTTTTAGGTAGGCATATAATGGACATAAAAGTAATACTTTGATGGGTTTGATTTTTCTGAAAAATTATTGTGTAGGTTGTTATACTAAATGTAGGTTTGGGGCCAAGGGAGGGAAGTAGTAAAAATAGCCTTTGCACACAGTTTTATATGGCATTAAAAAGCAAATCTGAGCAACACAAAGATCAATAAGGTCAGTGGTATTTATTTTCAAACAAATGAAATGTATTTATGCCAAGCGATTGCCAGACCTGTTTCTGGAGACATCTGTCCTTCATTTATTCATTCATTTATTTAAAAAATATTTTGAAATAATCTGAGGAGAAATGAAACTTTAATAATATAAGGGTAGTAGATAAAATTCAGTGCATCAGGCTTCTCAGAATTATATCATCAATAATTTCACAGAGTAAAATAACTAAACCCTTTTAAAACTATATTAAGGGTAAGTCCAATTTACCAATTATTTAAATGATTCATTTAAATATTTTTGAATATGATACACATCTTAAATTCCTTGGTTAGAAAGAGTACAATTTTAATGCGATAATAAGTAAAATAAATAGAATTGAATAAGCAAAAATTTATTAACTTGACATTTTATTTCTTACATATTGCCACTCACATAAGGCTCCCTTAGCCAAGTTAATATCAAAAGGAAATGTCTCATTCCTACTCCTTCAATAATTTATAAATGTATTAGTGTGGGTATTAAATGAAAATATCAAACAAGTTTTTTAAGTTTTATGTAAAGATCTAGTATCTGTGATGAACAGTTAACTCTTGTCTATCTTAATGTTTCAGAAGAGCAATTTGTGATTCTCATAACGATTACCTTTTATACCATTTTCTATTTGGTAAAATTATGCTATTTGTTGAAGGATAAAACATTTAAATCTCATTTTATATAAGTTTCATTTTGCTGTAATTTATACCACTCTAAAAGTTGTTTCATGGACTTACACAAAAGAAAACACCTGCGATTTTCAGAAATATAATTTGTATAGAGTTAAAATCTTATTTGTAATATAATTTAATACATTTAATATTGTTTAGTTTAATTTAGAACCCAGATTTTCATAGAAGAAATTCACATCAATACTAATAAAATAATCTGTGTTTTCAAGCCACTATTGTATTGGAATCTAATACCGAAAACAGTTTTTAATCAGTTCTATTATAGAGATTATTCTGGTATCCAAAAGTTTTTAAAGATGTGATCTTTCATCTGCTTTGCCATTTTAGTCTTGGAAGTATAATGATACAAACAGTAAATGTTTATCCTCTCAAACTTTATTATATTTTAATGTTGATCTGAAACGTTAATGATAAATTAATTTTTATGTAAGATGAAGGGCAAGTGGAACAAATAATAGATTATCCGCTTTGGGTGCTTCTGGTAATGTTAGTACTTTAGCATTTTTTATGTAATGTCATCGTAACTCATAGTAAAGTTACAGTTAATAATTGTGTCAACATTCTCTGCTGGTGAAAAAATTCATATTTTGTTTCAACTGTCCTGCTAGAGCTTAGCAGTATTTCAGGCAGATGTCCCTCTTAACTGTGTAACTCATTTGTCTCACTGCCAGCTGAAATAGTGTGAAACAACTCAATTCTGCCAGTTAACAGAGGTCAAAGACAAGACATTAACTCAATGCTTATAACCACCTGGGTAACACAATTATATCAGTAGTATTCTGCTTATGCTACTCTAAGAAAATGGACTAATGTATTGTGCTAAAAATTAATTAGCATGTATACATTAATGAAGATTAAACGTGAGATATTTAGTTTTGTTAATGATTTCTTGTATGAGGAAATTTTATAGATGGGCCTCATTATGTATACAGGTGTAACTATGGACGTGAATACCTCAGAGTGTCCATTCCTTAAAAGTGTGATTATCAAAGTGCACAGGCCCACCTATTGCTCCTAGATATTTTCCTGTGCTCCTGTATGCAGGACTTGCTTGAAAAATGGTTGTGTGTATGTCAGAGAGTGGTGGAAAGGATGTATACACACACAGCAGAAACCTTGGATAGAGTGAAAAATTAGAATGAAGAATGTCTTAAGTGTCTATTGTTTTGTAGCAAATGGCCTCAGAACTTTGTGGCTTATAACAATAAGCATTTATTATGTCACACAGACTTTGTGGGTCCAGAATTCAGGCGTGGCTTGGCTGAGTGATTCTAGCTTGGCAGCTCTCATGGGGTCACAGTGGAGATGTCCGCAGGGGTTCGAATCATCTGAAGGCTTGACTTGAGCGAGAAAGTCTGCTACCAAGTTTGCTTAATTATGTGACGGGCAGTCGGTACAGGCTCTCAGTTTCTCATCACGTGGGCCATTCCATTGAGCTGCTTGAGTGTCTTTTTTCCATTGCAACGGGCTTCTCCTACAGTGAGTGATCTGAGAGAGTAAGGTGGAAGCAACAATGAATTTTATAAACTAACCTTGGAAGTTGTACACTCTCACTTCTGCAATATCGTATTGATGTGCAGGTTAGCCCTGATCAGTGTGGGAGAGAATTATGTGAGTGTGTGAATAACAGAAGGTGACAGTCATTAGAGGAAGTCACCTTAGAGATTGGCTACCTCTGGTAGGGAGGGAAAGAACAGCTATATCTTAATTATGCTTCAGGATAATGAAAATATCAATCACTAAAAATAATTTCGGATTGATTTCTGGTAGGTGAAGTATTACATGCTTTTTTCATATTACTGTTTGTGTTTACAAATCACTTGTTCATATCAATAACTGACAATCAGTTTATAAACCAACAAACATCCGTCATAATATAGATTTTATACTGGGGGAACTCTGTGTCACACATCAAGATGGTGCCAGAGTTAGAATTACAGGAATGATATTTAGGGTTTCTGACTTTTAATCTTTGGTCATAGCCTCCTACCAGCCTAGGAATGCCCCCAAGAGGTTATTTAAATGCTAATTGCTGAAATAGATCAATATGTTACACATTCATCTCCAGCCATTGCTCCACGAAACTGTAATTAAGGAAGATGTCAACTTGCTACATCGATTCCACTGGTATGTGCGTCTATGTTTTAAGACCTTTGTGACACATTGTGATAATGAAAAATAAGGTTTGTTAGTAAAGACAGTGAGTAGTTTACCTCTACATACATTTCACTGTAAATATCAAGATATGGTAAAAGGAAATGGATCCATCAATGCCAGGCCTGCTGAATTGTAGCTGTGGATCTGTACTTTCAATACAGAAACCAGAAGTGGAGGTGGAAAGAGTTATCAACACTATTAAGGTATATTAGGGGAGAGGGAGGGATGGGTGATCAGTGTTTTAAAAATTGTGGCTCAGGATATTGTTCTTTCATCTCTTTCAATGGAAACAGCCTCCATTCTCATCACTAGGTGGGCTGCTAAAGTAAATGCCAAGAGCAACTTAAGATGTTTTGAAGAGGAGATGTTAAGGTCTGTTTAGATGCTCATTTTCTTTGTTTAAGGCTAAGACATATTCATAGGCATGCATTGTTTCTGATGAATGACTAATTTGATTGAAAGGAGTACAAGGATGCACCTGATGTCTCTTTGCATCATGGGATTACATTTCCTGGATGTATTTTACTACTCAGTTCCAGGAAGCCAACTGTCTAGTATTGTCAACTGTGTAATGTTAGATGTTTTTGTAGTTAATTAGGCTGTCTGATTTATGACACCTGAACCAAGGCTTCAGCAAGGTTAGTCAACTCAAAGATACACCCAACATGAATAATTCTGTTACTGCCCTGCTGTTTGACACTCATGGTGCTCTGATAGACCCAATGAATATTATTAGAATAAAAATACTGTTCTACTTGCAAACCTCAATTCCTGGCCTTTTATAAAACTACAAACATTTTAAGAATAATTTTCACGTAGGCTTGTTGTAGGAGTAGGGAACTCCTTTTTGACTGCTGTAGAACTTATTTCCTGGGCCTATTATGCAGAGGATGGAAGGTGGGAATTATGAATACTGCGTTTTTTTGTCTGGTCATATGTTAACCAGATCAAGAAATTAATGCTCTGCTCAGATTCTTGAAATGATGAACTGAGAAAGGTTTAATAAAAGAATCATTTACAAAGATGTGGTTAGAGTTTAGGGAAAATAGTAGAGATGGTGAAATGCCTCAGTGAGTACAACGGTAGAGAGCTGTTGCTATCTCTGGGTGATTAGGGGTGGAGGAAGGGAGAGGTACTGGAGTCCAGAGTGGAGTGTATCATTTGACAGGAGCTGTAGCTTTCGACAGAGGGATGCAGCTAAGCAGTAGTAACCTCACTGGGGAAAAAAAAACAGGAAAATGAATACCCTGACCTCACTGTCCCTTCACCTTTAATCTCCAGGTAGTGCTAAACCCAGCTAGAAGCACACTGATTCTGTCCACACGGGCTCCAGGGCACAGAGCAATGTGTGGATCCAAAGGGACAAAAGGAAGACACCGAGCACAAAAGCATGCTTGAAATTTTCAGGGTTGATATCTAAATGCATTCGTTTGCCTTACGTCACTGAAACTAAACATTGTGTGGTGATCTCTAGAGCTGGATCACTAAATTTGGGCAGGTGACTTACTCTCTCTGTGAAAAAAGATGATTATGGGGCTAAACTAATAGGATTGGCATGAGAAATAAATAAACTAATGTGTGTAAACACTTGAATGAATGCCTGGCCCATAGTAAGCATTATGTCTCTTTCCTATTAAGTCCCATGTCCTGCAGTTTGCTCCTTTTTAAGACAAATAATGTACATTGAATTAAGTTGGATTTCTGTTCTTAGTGACTATTTTTCAGTATTCCTTTGGTATTGGGCTTTATCCTGGGATTAAATATCCAGGTTGCAGTAATAGAATTGAGATCCTCAGGGTCCTCACTTTCAGCAAAGAAGAGACCTTCTTTTGCTGAAAACCTTCCCCTGAATATCTTCTTGAGAGCGAAGACATCTGGTGAATTTCTTTTCTGCAGAAGTTGACTGACTGGGTTGACCCCGTGTGAATTAAATTTTGGATGGAAAAATATAGTCAACTGCTCCTGCTTTCTCCACTAAATGAATCCCTTCAGGAACAGCATTTTAAATATGTTTATTGCATATAATGGTAGAAAAACAAAAATGAATCTTTGACTTAGAACAATGCCTTTTCATGATATTTATTGTCTAATTCAGCAATTTCCAATAAAACAAGCATTACAATTTTTTCAGGAACCAACAAACATCCATAATATTAAAAACTAGCATGAGAAAATCACACTGTAGTTTACAGAGGGCCTACATTCACATTACTGGTTCTGTGGTTTTCAGACTTTGTTTTTATCCATGGAACCCTTTGAATATCATATCCTTACATATATAAATTATGTGAAAAAAGGAGTTGTCTGGTTCAAGCCCACCTGATGAGCCCTCTTTCCCACTGCTCTATGGTAACTCTAATGGGGGGCAGGAGCTGGGTTGCTGAGCAGGACAGAGTGAAGGTTACCTTATGCATCTCTGAATTCCCTTACAAACTTACGTACAGGACTCAGTCACCCCATTTTCTTTTGGAATCCTATTTCAACTGCAGAGTTCTGGGCTTCAGGACAGTCTTCTCTGAAAATATTTGTGTTAGTATGAAAAAAAAAGTAACTTAATGAGGCCTTTAAGAACAGAAGGAAACACCAGAGAGAATTTAAATAACATGATCAGCATTTTGTTTTCATGACCCCACATGATTACATTGGAAACTTGACAAGAAGTTTGTGACTAAGAATTAGTGGAGTTCAGGAATTCAGGCTCCCCAGATCCCATGTTAAACAATTCATCTGAGTGAAAGTTGATGAATAGCCCTTCTTAGATGACCACACACAGTCTTCCAGGCAAGAGTTTCAGGAGGCCATTCAAAGAGTAATTTGGCATAACTAAATTAAACCTTGTTTTTGCTACTACTAAGATCTTTATATACATACAATATTTGAAACAATCTCAAGGCTGGGCACGGTGGCTCATGCCTGTAATCCCAGCACTCTGCAAGGCCGAGGCAGGCAGATTGCCTGAGGTCAGGAGCTTAAGACCGGCCTGGCCAACATGGTGACACCCGATCTCTACTAAAAATACAAAAATTAGCCTGGTGTGGTGGTAGGCAGTCACCTGTAATCCCAGCTACTCAGGAGGCTGAGGCAGGAGAATCACTTGAACCTGGGAGTCAGAGATTGAGGTGAGCCAATATTGTACCACTGCACTCAAGCCTGGGCAGAAGAGTGAGACTTCATCTAAGAAAAAAAAAGAAAAAAAAAATATATATATAAATCGGGTTGTGTACAGGGTGTGGCAGTATATACTATCTCTTTCTCTCTCTCTCTCTCTCTCTCTCTCTCTCTCTCTCTCTCTCTCTCTCTCTCTCTCCCCCTCTGTCACTATTTATTGGAATTTTGTTTTATGTCAGACTCTAAGCTGAGTTCTCTACATCATGTTTTATAAAACAAATAATATTATTATTATGATAAGAAAATTGAGGCTGGCCTAAGTAGCTTCAGTAAGATCTTACCATTAGCATCCACTCATAGCCCATGATTTTAACTACAGCACTAAATCCGTTGTACAAAGTTAACATATTTCAACTCCACAAATTATCACAAAAAATAATAACAGCAGTACAAATTTGAAATGTCAAAAATCACAGTAAATTTATAGTAAAAATGTATGGCAAAAAATAAAAGACAACACAGAGTTTATTCAGATTATGTTTCTACAGCTTTGGTTGGAAGTTTAGGGAGGAATTTGGTAATATCATTTCTCATTGTGATTGGTGAATGTAACAAAGACATTGGTTTCTAAGTGGCTTTCAAAGAAAGGATAAATTAAAATCGAGATGGACCTTGAGAAAGACCACATGAGGACTGGTGGGGAAGAGGCTTTGAAGGTTTGCTTATTCTTTTCTACACCTTCATGAAGATATCTATTTCAGGTAATTAGGGATTTCCAGGAAGATAGCATTAATCTGCTTTTCATACATTCGCATACGACAGAGATTTTCATATGGCTGGTTTCTACTTATCACTCAGTTCTCATTTCAAACATTGCCTACTTGGAGATGGACATTTTGCCAACACTCCCCCTTTCCCTTCTCTAGCCAGCCCCCTCTCAAGATGTTGGAATCTCGTCACTTTTTTTCTTTCTCCAAGACAGGAATTGAAATTATCTTGTTGATTTTTAAAAATGTCTGTTTCTACAAAATAGAATGTAAAATCCACAAAGCAGATATCTTGTTGCTGTGGTCTAAGTGCTTGTGCTTCCCTAGAATTTATATGTTTAAATCCTCATCCCCAATGTAATGGATATTAGGCATTGGGGGCCTTTGGAAGGTGGTTTGATCATGAAGGCAAAGCCCTCCTGGATGAGATTAGTGCCCTTATGAAAGAGATCCCAGAGAGCGGCCTTGCCCATCCTACCTTGTGAGAACACAGCAGCAGTTTTCTCATTTATGAATGGGGAAACAACCCCTCACCAGATACAAAATCTCCTGGCACTTTGCTTATGTACTTCCCAGCTTTCCCCCTGACAACCCCGGAACTGTGAGAAATCAATTTGTTTTTTCATAAACCAACCGGTTTATGATATTTTGGTAAAAAAGCCTGAATGGGCTAAGACGTTTGTCTTTGTTTCTTTCAGTGTCCTCAAAATCTAGAGTAGGGCTCAGTACGTAGAAGGCAGTGCGTTCACATTTGTTCACTAAATTAATATTCTGAAGCTCTTAAAGTACCCTGTCATATTATGCATTTCAGCCACATACCATTTTAAATGAAGTTTATAGAGTTCTTAATGACATTTTAAAATAGTATATGATGTGAAAAATTAAAAAGCTATATATCGAATTTTAAATTCAGCATGATTTTGTGTACATGTTTGATAGAAAAAAGCTTAGAGTAATATAAAAAAATATGGTTGCTGTGGTGGTGGCTTATGGGTAATTTTCTGTTGTGCTGTTACTACGGTATAATAAGCACAAATTACTTTTATAAGGAAAATGTAAACTAATCTGGAAATAAGTTTGAAATAGATCAACAATTTTCCAACGCCATAGTTTTTGCTTTCAGATACCTTTTTGAATTGCATATCAGAGACTCTTCCTAGGTAGTTGTGATAATTACAATAATGATATGATAATGATGACAATTAAGTAAGACATAGTAAAAGACAGCAAAGAAAGGAAAAGAAAATTACGGTGAGGTGGGAATATGAGAATCATCTGCTACATTTTTTTTTTTTTTCTCATAAGCTTGCCCAAGCTGAGGGAGTAGTGTTTACATTACCAGTCTTTTCTTGGTCTTTTAGACGATGAGATATAGAAAAGGGTATAGAAAAATCAATCAACACAATCTGAAAACATTATATTATTTGGACAAATGGTAATACACTTGGAACTTGATGTATTATCAATGTTTTAGTAATATCCTGAATTCACAATGAATGTATAGATTGAATCATAATCTTTGAACTGACTTACAAAATCAGCAAGCTGGACTGTAAGTTGATGAGGGTAGGAACTGTGACTTTTTCAGTTACCACTGTATCCTCAGGGTCTAGCATGGTGCCATGTACCTAAAAGGTGCTCAGCTATTTTTTAATGAGTAATAAACTGGTCATGGGATTTTATATCAAGATAGGAAGCCAAAAGCTATTTTCCTACTGTATTACAATATTCTTACACCAAATTTTGTACTACTATCTTGCTTTTGAGGAAGTATGATTGAGCAATGACTGATTTCTTCTGTTTCACCCAGTCACTTGAATTGGGTTAGCAAAATTTACCTTCATATTTTAGTGTTTTATAAATGCCTATGGCAGGTCAAATGCCCCAACTTAGATATATAAATGTATCAAAAAAAATCTCAAAGTTTTGCTGGAGTATTATACAAAAAGTATAAAAATTTAAAAATCAATTTCAGAAGCAGTTTTAAAGCTCATCCTAAATGTTATATTAAGGATGTAGAGGCGGTTGTTTTATTCTAGCCATTAATTATGAAGATATATTCAAATATTCTTTTAACTCTATCCTATAGTGGTCATTGTTATGAAGCCTTCTATTTTTGAAAGTATGGGTTCTCAAAATTGGTTGTATATTGGAATCACCTGGGAGAGCATTAAACAATGCTAATGCCTGAGTCCCAGCCTAGGTATCCTGATTGAATGGATAGGGGAGTTTGGGAGGGGCAGTCTGGGGATTGGAGTGTTTCAAAGCTCCATAGGTGATTCTAATGCCCAACCAAAGATAAGAACCACTTATTTAAACTCTTAACACACTATCTACTTACACTAGAGTATTGTTTTCCAAAAAAATACTGACTTTTATTAGCTCACGATCTGTATTAGGTCCTGATTTACAGAAAGTGAACTACCAAACAATGTCTACAGAGGATTTCTATAGGGTAAAAATTTTCTCTTTTACACAGAATGACAAGCAGATTATTTGCCTTCCTGTTAAGATTATTGTAAAGGGTAATTCTGCAGCTATGCCGTTCTTTATAATTTTTTTTTTTTTTTTTTTTTTTTTTTTTTTTTTTTTTTTTTTTTTTTTTTTTTTTTTTTTTTTTTTTTTTTTTTTTTTTTTTTTTTTTTTTTTTTTTTTTTTTTTTTTTTTTTTTTAGTTCTGCTTAGCATGATGTCCTCATCTGTACCTCACTAAAGTTACATCTAATATCCCTCTTTTCAAAAGTACATTCGGGAGGACTAGCACTTTAGAGATTTTATTCTTTGACTTGAAATTTTAGAATAAAATTGAAAAAAATGAATGTATGTGAAAGTTAAAGTAGGAATGGTGTATTGAACTAACCAAAATGTACCCTGTGGAGCTCATAAAGAGGAAATGAAATCTGAAAATTTTAATACAACTCTGCTTTATAGAGGAATAAAAAATGAGCTGACATATCCTTTATTTCCCAGGATTTCAGAAACTTGAGTCTCATTCAATTTGGTACTGACAAGTCTATCTGAAGAAATAATTAGTTTAGAAAATTTGAAAGTAAGAAATCCATTGCATTTGATCTTGAGGTTTATTTTAGTTTGGTGATATAAAATCACTCTTTACCTATTGTTTTAAAAATTGTTGAGTGAAAACTAATGAGATGTCATAATTTTACTCCTAATATACTAATGCATTTTAAAGTTTCACCTATAGTTTTTGAGGAAACTCAGGTAGTCTTGAACACATCAAAAATAAGGAGTGAGAAAAATACAACTAATAGAAGCTCTAAATGTGGGACAAATAAAAATATAAGGCATGATATTTAAGATCTATTACTCAATATGTAGTTGATGAAAATGCACTAGAATCCTACATTACATAATAAGCCACATTACTTTGCATCTGAGCTACCTACAAATACTTTGAGCTGGTTTGTCCTGATATAGGTTTTCAAGCTATGTGCAAAAGAGGTATTTAATTCTTTTATTGTGTACTTGCCAAATAAAAGGAGATCAATGTACCACAAGTGAATTATATTTATATTTGTTCTTTATTATTGCTATAACTGCTTTTTTAGTAAATGAAAATGAAATCGGGTAACATGCTAGAGTTTTCTTGCCAGTTACTAAAAGAGCATCTGAAAATTTAGTAATTCTTCCAAGGAGAGTATAGGCTAGCTGAAGAGCCATTTCTTTGTCAGTGAAATATGATAGCTAGTGGTGTTCTATGTTAGATTAATCACAGTTATTATTGTGTAAATAAATGGACTAAGATGAACCTCTAAAGCAGATAATGGCAAAGTGGCAGTTAATTATTCTATATAGACTAATTAAACATCTAATTAGATTCTTACTAGGATCTACCTTCATGTGGATTATGAATGCGAAGTGACTCAGCAAGCCCCCAAATTAGATTATCTGGATCTTAAATTCTCATAAAAATAATAGTGTTGGGCCGGGCGTAGTGGCTCACGCCTGTAATGCGAGCACTTTGGAGGCCAAGGCAGGCGGATCACCTGAAGTGGGGAGTTCAAGACCTGCCTGACCAAACACGGTGAAACCCCGTCTTAAAAAAAAAAAAAAAAAAAAAAAGTGAAAAAAAAAAAATAATGGTGTTGGAAGAGTTATTTTGCCTCAAAATATTAAATGGTAGGCCTAGGACTTAATTAGATCTCATTTATTTCCTCATTTTTTATTAAGTAGCAAATTCTTAGATTTCCTATTTTCTCCTCTTAATGTTGCTTTGTGTTATTATTGTATATTGAATACTTACTGTAAGTCAGATACTGGGTTAGGCAGTAAACCTGCATCATGTTACTGAATCTTTACAAGCCCGCTAAGAGGCAGGGGCTGTGATTCCTCCTTTATACCCGCAAGAAAACTGAGCCTGAGAGTTAAGTAACTGGTACATGGTTTTAAGTCTCACATTTAAGTCTTTAATCCATCTTGAGCTAATTTTTGTATAAGGTGTACTGAAGGGGTCCAGTTTCAGTTTTCTGCATGTGGTTAGCCAGTTTTCCCAAAACGTAGCACGTATACACTATGGAATACTATGCAGCCATAAAAAAGAATGAGTTCATGTCCTTTGCAGGGACATGGATGAAGCTGGAAATCATCATTCTCAGCAAACTCACACAGGAACAGAAAACCAAACACTGCATGTTCCCACTCATAAGCGAGAACTGAACAATGAGAACACATGGACACAGGGAGGGAAACATCACACACCAGGGCCTGTTGTCGGGTAGGGGACTAGGGGAGAGGTGGCACTAGGAGAAATACTCAATGTAGATGATGGGTTGATGGATGCAGCAAACCACCATGACATGTGTATACCTATGTAATAAACCTGCACGTTCTGTACTTGTATCCCAGAACTTAAATTTAAAAAAATAAAAATAACTGGTCCGTGTTGCCATAGTCAGGAAGTGACAGAACGTGCACACTGTCATCGAGTGGAACACATTCTGAATCATGCAAGATATGGACTTGTTTGGTGTTAACATAATTTGATACTCTGTAAATCGTATTGGTTCCACTCATGTTCCTCAATGGTATTCTCTTCGGAAGTTCTTTATCAGTTGCTTGCTTCTGTCGTGTTTGGGGAACTATATTTTGGTGTGGTTTTTGGCACCATCTGATTTCCTTGACCAGGATGAAGCCTAGGGAAGAGTGCTCTTAGGAGTCTCATCATTTATAGCTGAGTTTCCCAACCACGGATTTAACATTTGGACTAAATTATTCTTTGTGGTGAGGGGCTACCCTGTGCATTAAAAATGCTTAGCAGCATCCCTGGTCTTTACCCACTACCTGCCAGACTCCCTCCTTTTATGGGGGAAAACCAAGAATGTCTCCAGAGTTTCCCAATATCCTGTAAGGGGCAAAATTGGCCTTGGTTGAGAACCACTGGTCTATATTATCAAGAACAGCTATTGGATAATTTTGAGTCATCCCAACTGTTACACCACTATGCCATGGTTAAAACGCTATAATGTGTTGTCAAAGAAAAATTGCACTGGGTGGAGTTAAACAGGCAAGGAAAACATTTTACCAAGACTATTGCAGGCCGGGCGCGGTGGCTCATGCCTGTAAACCCAGCACTTTGGGAGGCTGAGGGGAGCAGATTACTCAAGGTCAGGGGTTCAAGACCAGCCGGGCCAAACATGATGAAACCCCATCTGTACTAAAAAAATATATAAAAATTAGCAGGGCTTGGTGGCATGCACCTGTAGTCCCAGCTACGTCGGGGGGCTAAGGCAGGAGAATCACTTGAATCTGGGAGGCAGAGTTTGCAGGGAACCAATTGTGCCACTGTACTCTAGCCTTGATGACAGAGCAAGACTCCATCTGAAGAAAAAAGGACTATTGCGATAGGGGAGAGTGATTAAATTCAACTCTGCTGAAACAAGAGGCAGAGAGTTTTAAACACTGGACTAGCTAGTAGAAACATGCTGGAGGATTGTAGGGGCAAGGTTGGTCAATGTGATCAGGCCAGCTGTGTTTATTACTAATTGGAGCTCATGGAAGTTAGGCTCCTACCCTCATTTCCTGATGCTTCCATGCCAAAAAGATGACCCCTAGGTCCTTGAGAAGGACATTCCTTGGTTGTAAAACTGGCAAGAGACTGAAAGAAGATTTACGTCTCAAACCAGTAGCAAAAGAATTTACAACCTTAAATTTGCAAGGTTGTAAGGCTTTAGGAAAAAGGAAGTCAGGGGCCTATAATCTGTAAAAACCTGTCTGAAGTTTAGTCTAGCTAAGGATAGTACTTAGATACTTAGAATGAATCTGGATGTGTCATTTAGTCGGTGGTTAGGTTGAGACTTATGGAGCCATCACATACTCTCAGCAAAGAACGTCTGTGGAGGGATCTGGTGTTGGAGCCAAAGCCTGCTTTATTTCCCTCAGACTATTCCTACCTCGGTTTCTATATCTTCATGTTGTAGAGCTAACAACTCACATCCAGAGTTCCACCAACTCCAAGTTCAAGCTGCTGATACTCTTAGCAAGTGATGATCCTGCATTTCCCAAACTGAGATTCATTTCAAACAGCTGCAAACTGTTTAAAGGAATAGGGTAGGGGCTGTGTCTTTTTTCTCTTCCATTCTCAAGGCCTGACACATTGTAGGAAATTTATGTAGTTGTTTGCTTCATTCACAGATGACACCTAGGTCTCAACTTCCCTGAATATTTATCTAAATCAGAGTTATCTTGCCTCTTACCTGTTAAATCACAAGAAAGCAGAAATAGCGGTCCCCTGCCCAGAGATGTTTTCTGGGTTTATCCACCAGAGGCCTTGGGGCACAGCAGATGAAACAAAGTCCTGGAGTCTCTGATTTCAACAATCAATTTATTCCATGGCAATTTAATCAGCTGCTACTGAGTATTTAGCTTGAGCAGAATACTGTGCTAAATTCCGGAAATAAAAGAAGAGTGACTCCATGCCCATCCTGAAGGATTTCACTGTTTCAGAGGAGTCTGACTATCCTCGTGGCTGTAATACCATATGATCAATGAGCTTTAAGGGCTATAGGAGCACAGAAGAAAATTCGAATTCATCTGGATACATTATCAAAGACGTTATGGAAGCAGAGTCATGGAAGGTGAGACTAGAATGTTGGGAAGAATTTCAAAAGAGAACAATGTATGTGAACAATGTCAGCCAGAGCAGATGGGAGAAGGTTGCTTCTAGGTTGCTAGTCAATAAGGGATATCATGAAATAGTCTCATCTTTTCTCCAACCAGTCTCCTCCAACAGACTTTGTTGGATCTCCCTTCTCTGCCCCTGGAGAATGTCTCAGAAAGATCACAGAGCTCTTCCAGAAATAATATTACAACAGTCATTAGCTATTAGGATTGTCATTTTCAAATATTAAAAGTACACTACAATCATATATTATAACTTTCACCTCTAAACCAATTTAAGGCATTTCCCCATCTTTCTAGCTCAGTTCTGACACAAGAATTTCCCAGAACTGCAGTAGGAAAGGAAGGACCTTGTCTTTTTTCACTCTTCCTCCACTTTGCTCCTGTGTTGCTTTTCCCTCATATTCCAGGACAGAACTAGGAAACAGAAATAATGAGACAAGTTCTCCCCTGTCTGGTGTGCTCGTAAGCCAGTACTGTGCCATGTGCTTCCGATGCCCAGTTGCTGGTTTTTCTATAACAAGTTGCTTCCTGAGCATTGTCTGAAAGTGAGGAGTTGAAAAACCCAACCCTTCTTTCTTCTAGGCTAATCAGTTTTCTAGAAAACTCCATTACCTAATCAACTTTATATTCATTATATAGCTGGTGATAGGTGAGGAAGAAAGGAGGCATGGACAGGTTTAGATTTATCTCAGCAGGTCTGGCTACGATTGCCTGGTACCTCTCTACAGAATGTGTGAACATTTATCACTTGTTGTCCTCAATTTTAGGACCTCTGCCAAGACTCTTACGGCAATGGAAATTTCCCATTAAATATCCTACTACATTTAAATTTGTAGAATATTTATTGTTTGTAGGACACTTATATACATTGATGGCAGCCAGATTTATTAGAAAAAATCTAGGGTTTGGAACTAGCCATACCTAACATTAAAACGAACCTCGACACTCATTAAACTATAATAATATTAATTTCTTTTATCTTCAAAGTGGGAAAAATAGAACATACATTTCAGAGTTAATGTACATAACACAGAGCCTGGCATGTAGTGGGTGAAAAAAGACATGACTCAACCCCTTCACTAATAGCAACTCTTTGAGTAGGTGTTGCAGGAATTGTTTGGAAAACAAATACAATATCTGGGCATAGACGACTTGTTGAAATTTAGATGAAAGACAGATTTTGAAGATCTTGAATGCCATGCTAATGATCTTAGCTTTCTTGGATACCCAATCAAAACCTAAGAAGGAGGATTTAAATATAGCAACATGATTTCCAGTCACTTATACCTGAACCTCAAAAATCATCTTGGTCTCCACCTTGCCATCTCCTCTAACCAGGACCCAGATCTGGCCAATTTGCAATAACTATAATAAGAATGATAACATAATATTTATTGAGCTCTTACTATGTGGCAGGCAGTGTGCTAAACAGTTTAATTACATTGTTGCATTTTATTTTCACAATCTTAGTTCATGAACGAGGACATTTTGAGCCTGAAAAAGTGAAAAATACAACAGGAGTCTCACCTCTAGTTGTTGACAGAGCTGGGATCTGAACCCCATGTATCCAGCAACGATGTCTGTGGCCCCACTGCCTACCTGTCATCTCCTAAACATAGCCAGAGAAGTTTTCCTAGTCACTGAGGAAAAAGCTTTAAAACAGCAGTCATCACCATTTTTAATGATAAAAACACATATGTGATTATATTCACATATGTAATTTTGCATATCTGCACAGTTTTCATTTTTCTTTAAATAGAGTCTCACTCTGTCATCCAGACTGGAGTTCAGTGACATGATCGTGGCTCACTGCAACCTCGAATTCTTGGGCTCAAGTGTTCCTCTTGCCTCAGCCCCCTGAGTAGCTGGGACTACAGGCACACCACTACACCCAGCTAAGTAAAAAAATTATTTTGGTAGACATTGGGTCTGACTGTGTTGCCCAGGCTGGTCTCAAACTCCTACCTCAGACTTCTGAGTACTGATTTGTTAATACAGTTTTTTTCCTATTTATTTTTTTGCCTGATTTCTCCCTGTACTCCATCTTCAACACCAATCTCCATATCAAATGACATCCACAAGCATGGTAATACTTGCTTATGATGTCCTGATGTTTATCCTTCCATATTTCTGTTTATTTCATATACTATTAATATATAAAGATGTTTATGTGATTTGTAAACATTTACATTGCACATATAGGTGATGTTTTACACATTTTTCTGTATCTTTTCTGATTCAACAATATAGTATGAAAATATTTCTAGATCAACTGGTACAGCTCTCATTCGTTCTCGTTAATGGCTGAATAATCTCCCATTATGTAGTATATCATCACTCGTTCAGCCATTCTTCTATGTAGGAGCATTTACTTCAAAAGGTTTCATCTTTGTGTTTATTTTCGGTCAAAATGAACAAAAGAACAGTAACCATCCCTTGCGTAACTATTAATGCACTAGGACTTTTATTCTATGGAACATATAGAAAAGTGTATTTATTTATAATTCTAACTGATGTTGCTAGATGGCTTTCCAAAAAAAAAAAAAAAAAATCATGTTAACACTTCACACTCCTAGAAATGTTTTAGAGTTTTAGAGAAAAAATGTTTTTTTCTTCATCCCTCCCGTTATTTGGTATTAGAGCTTTTATAATTTTTGGAAGCCTGATAGGTATAAAGTGATATTTCACTGTGTTTTATTTGAATTTCCCTTTGGTAAATTTAAACTTTTTTTTCCTCTGTGAACTGTTCTTTCACAGTCCTTTGCCACTATTTCTATTCAGTTGTCTTCTTATTAATTTTAAAAGTATTTTGCATATTGTGGATGATTAACGGTTGATCTGCCATTTGCTTGGCAAATACATTTTTCTAAATCTATCATTTGTCTATTGACTTGTTTGACTCAAAGTATCATGTAATCAAATAGATATATAACTTATGGGATTCCAACCTTGTCTAGATTTTTCTTTCTGTTTATCATAGGTTCTGTCTCCTAATGTTTTTGTTTTGTTTATAATTAAGTTTATAATGAATATGGAATTTGATTCTTTGCTTATGGTAAAGGATGGAAATGAATATTTTTTTAGATACCTAGTTGTGCCAGTATATTTACTTAATAATCTGTTCTTTCTCTACTGATCATATGTAGTAAGATCTATTTCTAGGTATCATCTCATTCCATTGATCCGTTTATTTCTATACCAGTGAATATTGGTTTGGTAACAATGCAGTGACTTTATTATAAGTGTTAACTACTTCCTTATTAGTCTTCTGTTTCATGATTTTGTTGGCTATGATCAGGCACCTATTCTTCTTGTAAATCCCAGATTATATTATTCCAATCTGTTTTATCTCCTGTTGGGATTCTAACTGCAATTCAATTAAATGTATGTGCTAATTTGGGGGAAAGTTATTATTTTTATACTATGTCTTCCCACCTAAAGACCTTACTATATGGTTTAGTTATTGTTTAATAACTTACGATACAAATGTGTGGTTTTCTTCTGTGTATTATATGTCTCATGCCATTTTTATTAATTTCTCAGTGTTTTGTAATGCTTATAAGTACTGTAATTATGATATTTTTCTCATTTTGTTTGTAAGTTTGTCATTGCTAAAGAAGATAAAGGCTTTCTATAAAATATTTATCTTGCTTCACTGCCCTATTATACTCTTTCATTAACTCTTACTTTTTACTGTCCCAGCATTCATGATCTGGTACATTTGACCCAACTATTTCAGCTCATTCACAAGTATTTGTTTGCTTGACTCATCTTTCCTCATTTTGAGATTTCTGATTTTGTTGTTCTGTTAGAGTATTTTTTACAAGTATTTCCTTTATACACAGTATATGTGTGACGCTCTATATATTATTTCGTATACATAAATATAGTTATTTCACTCTAATGAGTGATGGATATCTTGGCTCGTAAAATAATTCTAGTATTGCCAGGCTTGTCTCTCAATTCATTCTAAATTTTATTCCACTGTCTTACAGCTTCCAGCTTCATATGAAAAATCTCAGTTGTTATCGAACCAAACTTGGGTTCCTCTTGCACAGCACAGTAAGGTCAGATATCTATGTTGAGTTTTGCAGTAGGAGAAAGGAGGGTGTTTATTTTCAGTGTGTGGAGCTTGGAGAGTTGGACAACTAACACTTATGTTCTGAACTTCCTGATGGCTTGAAAGTAAGAGTTTTTAAAGGCTTGAGTAGCCGGGCATGGTGGCTCACACCTGTAATCCCAACACTTCATGAGGAAGAGGCAGTTGGATCACCTGAGGTCGAAAGTTTGAGACCAGCCTGGCCAACATGGTGAAATCCCATCTCTACTAAAAATACAAAACTTAGCCAGGTGCTCACCTGTAATCCCAGCTACTCAGGAGGTTGAGGCAGGAGAATCTCTTGAACCTGGGAGGAGGAGGTTGCAGTGAGCCAAGATTGCATCATTGCATTCTAGCCTGGGTAGCAAGAGCAAAACTCCATCTCAAAAGAAAAATAAATAAATAAAAAATAAAGGCAGAGGTAAATTCAGGATATTAGATATCTTATTTGGATATTAGATCCATTGTATTTATTTTTCAGGTCTCTTATTTTTTTCCTCATGTTTTCATCTTAATTGCTTTTTGTTCTGGTTTTTATAACTCTTGATCTTGATCTTCTAAGGCCCTGCTTTTGTTTCTGGCAGTGATAATTCACTTCTTCCCGTCATTTAGTAAAGTCTTTAGTTTGGAAATCAAGTGGGATTTTATTCAGATTTCCATTTGTCTTTTCCAGAAATTCTACTTCTCTGGACAGATTGCTCTTTCTGATTTTCCTGTTATCTCTGGCTGCTAATCAGTTAAAATGGATTTTGAGTTTTCTTTGTTGGCTCAGCTCTTGTTATTAGGATATTCCACAAAGGGTTAAAGACACTGGTTTCTATATTTGTAGGCCTGTTATATAGGAGTCAACAACTGTCAGTCCCCTGATGACCTAGTGGACATTAGTAGACGTGGTAAATGTGATTAGGAAATCTGTCTGCTAATTGATGCTTATGAAAGTTAAGCATGTACCTTTCTACAGAGACTGGGAGATTGGGGCACTGTCTTTTTACTATTAGTATTTTTTATTGTGGTAAGTATATATAACATCAGATCTACCCTTTTAACAAACTTTTAATTTCACAATACGGTATTGTTAACCATTAGCACGATGTTGTATGGCAGATTTTTACCACTTTTTATCTTGTATAACTGAAACTTTACACTCATTGAACAACTCCCTATCTCTTCCTTACTGTAGCCCCAGGCAACCACCATTCTCCTTTCTACTTCTATGAGTTTGACCACTTTAAGTAGGACATATAAGTGGAATCATGCAGGATTTTTCCTTTTGTGCCCGGCTTATCTAACTTAGTACAATGTCCTCAAGATCCATCTATGTTGTTGCATATGACAGAATATCCTTCTCTTCTAATGATCTTGAAGAGACATTAGCAGTCTCGTGTTCATTACAGCATTAATCACAATAGCCAAGATGTGGAAATAACCGAAATGTCCTCCATGAGTGAGCGGATAAAGAAAATGTTGTATATACACGCAAGGGGATGTTATTTAGCCTTTATAAAGAAGACACTACTTTTCCTGATGCTTACATTTCAGAGGGATGGCTCCCAGCTTCTGGAGAAAGGCATTCCTGCATTATAAAACTGGCAAGAAGCTAAGCGACACTTACATCTCAAAGGAGTAGAGAAAGAATTCGCAGGCTAGAATCTACAGTTACAATTGTTCCTGATAAATAAAGCTTCTCAGTTTTCACGTTTCTTGTAATATCCTGGCCTTACAGGATGGAGGTACTCTATCTGATAGATGTTCAGGAGACCCAACAGTCAGCCTTCTTGGGAATCCATAGGTTTTAAGTGCCAAGTTTATTCTCAAAAGTAGTTTATTGGGCTTAAGTGAAGTTTCACAGAATTTTGCCAAGCTCTGCCCTCTAGAGAGAAAAGCTCATTAGCCTCCCTAGCTTGCGATAGTCCTAGCCATTAGTTTGACTTAGAATTGGCAAAATGTTTAGAGCTTGCTGTGGAGGAAAACGGAGCTCCTAGATTTATTTAGTATGTTTTTAGAGTCCTGTCTATTTCTCTTACATTTCTAAGGCTCCAGAGAGGCAAATGGAGGGAGCCTGGAACCAGGCAGGGGATTTGGCCTTAGGCACTCAGGTTTTCGGTCGTATTAGGGAGTGATAGTGGTAGGGTTTTGGTCAGGTTGCAAGAGTGCGTTAGAACAAAGAAGTAAAGGGAGGGAGGGAGTTTATAGGCTACTCTTTTTAGATGGAACAGTGTTTAAATAATTTCTTAACAGTCTGGGAGGTCTGATGTTTTCTATTGGCTAAAGGGAAGGATACCTGGAGGATTGCTGAATTAGTGATTGATATCTTTCAGCAATAATGACTCCTGTGGGTTGACGAATGACAGCATCCTCAGGATTGATAACTCTAGTTTCATGTTATGTCTGAACAGTGATATATTCAGTTTCTTGATAAAAGCAATTCCTATTCCTATTCAGTATGTCTCAGACAAAAAAATAGTTTCTAAATATAATTACAAGAAAAAGCAAAATTATCTCATAACTTGAGTCACACAATAAAATCTTAATTGCCTCAATGAGTCTGTCCAATAAGGCATAGTATAGTTTTTATATACATTTAGATAAACACAATTTTAATCTATTCTAAATTTTGTTTTGAATTATTTTGTGCCTTTGTGAGTTTCTTGTTACAATTCCTTCTAATCAAATGGGATATGCTAACAATAACTCCTGGTTTTCAGATATTTGGTTATTATTATTTTGCATGGTTGAGGCCTTAATTACATATATTTTTTTTCTCTGAGTGCTGGATTATTTGCTTCTTGGTAAGTCACGTAAACAACCAGAGCAGTTCGGCAGTGGCATTAAAACTTATTTTCAGCTCCCTAGATAGAATAAATGGTTTTTATGGAGTATTTTTTCTTTATCTTTGCAGATCCGAGACAGATCACAGGAATGAAGGTGTGTTTTCTGCTTTACTCAACTACAAAGGTCCTGATAACCAATCCCTACAGGGAGATGTGTTTCCAAATAACTTTTCAGAGTGCTTTCTACATTTTGGAAAATTGCATTCCACTCTTAAACTCTGAAAGCAAATATTTACAGAATCACACAGATTACATTCATATTTGACAATACTAACTCATAATTGTGTCTTCCAGCATTCAAAGAATACATTGGAAAGAGTATCTTCTAATTAGGCTAAACCATAGTATTTAAAAATAATTCTTTTTAAATTTTTTAAATCAATTAATTATTTTTAATTGCCAGTATAAGAATAAGACACGTTTTATTTATTTATCTTTTCTTTTGAGACAGGGTCTCCCTCTGTCACCCAAGTTGAAGGAGTGGTGCCATCTTGGCTCACTGTAACCTCCCCATCCTGGGCTCAACCAATCTGCCAATTTCAAACTCTGGAGTACATGTGACCACAGGCACATGCCACCACACCTGGCTAATTTTTTTGTGTTTTTTGTAGAGATGGGATTTTTCCATGTTGCTTAGGCTGATCTCAAATTCCTGGACTCAAGCAATCCTCCTGCCTTTGCCTCCCAAAGTGCTAGGATTACAAGTGTGAGCCACTGCACCTAGCTTGAAGTAACTCCTTTTTAATACTTTTTAAATAGGTAGATTCTTTGTAATGACAGTTGACTGTCTCACAATGGCACAGTCATGTTCAACTTTTAAGGTAGCTCTAATTATTTCAGTTTATTTCCATCACAGTGCTTTGTGGTAAAGGACTTTTACCATGCCAGACAGACCCTGGCAGAGCAACAGATGAAAGGAGTACTCAGACACAGGTATGCAGTGTAAGAGCAGCCAGGGGACAGCCTGGCACTTAGTGGCCAAATAGTGAGGTCTCAAACAGCAGGAGCTGCTAGCTTTTATTCACTACAGACATAAGGCCAAAAGCCTGGAGCCAACACAACCTGTGGGACATTAACATTATTCTTCCCGCTTACAGGGAGCAGTCTCACACTGATGATCAAAGGTCAGTTTCCCACAACATAAATAAACAAGCCTATTTAGATAAATTCCCCTGCACTTCCTTGTACCTACTCCTTGCCCTCTGCCTCAGGGTAAGAGAACAGCTCCCTTCAGCTTATTCTCCCCTGAAGCTATGCTGAGCCTTCCTATCTTGGGACCTTGTGGAATACCTTGTCCTTTCCCTGTAGCTTCTCCCACCACTCTGACAGATCTCCTACATTACTTATAACAGGAATTATGGGTAGGGGTTGGTAGATCTGAGTTGTGATTGTGTGTTGCTTAGGTTTGCATTTTTGATATGAACTTATTCCCCTGATGAATTCTCCCAAGATAAGTGAATATATATATACATATACAAAATAAGTTTCAAGATAGAAATAAGGTGGTTGTGCTATGATTTCAAGTTCCTTTAAAGGCTCATAAAAATAACTAAGTTATATATGCATAACACATGTTTCGACTGCAGTTTTTCTTTGTATTTGCAAATACCTTTCTCGTTTCCTGGGCCAAATAAGGCAGAGACCACACAATTCCACATAGTCAGCTACTTCAGCTTTTTTCAAAAGGATTTTTTTTTTCATGTTCTCTACTTGTTTCAGATGTGTAGAGGGTGGACTCATTCATGGAGGTTAAGCCATGGCGTCTTGCTGATGGCAGTATGCCAAAATGCTGCAGGCTTTCTATGCAATGACTGAAGCTGGTGACAATATACTGGTGGAAGAAGTTGAGGACTACTACTGGGAAATATTGTTGCTTTAGGATAATTTTGAAAAAGTCAATGAAATTAAACGCAAATCAATAATTTAGACATAGTTTGTTTATGTTTAAGTGTAATGCTGTTTATTGATTTATTTATAACTCTGATGCTTTCAGCCTGTGTTTTGCCAATAAAGCATTTGCTTAAAGTAAATCTTAGGGGAGGAAAAGATTAAACATTATGAAACATCTTGTGGATTTATGAACCTCCTTGGAAGTATTGGGGATCATAATCACTTCTGTATAAATTTGAGGTTTTTATTATTAACAGATGTAGCTTTGATTCTATACTGAACATTTTTGGGAAAATTATTTGGTTATGGGAACATATTAGACTAAAAATTGGTTTTAATGAATGTCAAGTGAAATATAATTCGCACTGCTGGTTGGCTTGGCTTTGTTATTCTAATAGTTTTAGTGAGGCTAGGAGAGCTGGGGATCAGCATCATTTCTCACCTCACATTAGTCACAACTAGAGTAATGGGATGGGATGTGGCTCATAAAGTATCAGGTGAAAAGGCCTGTTCTATGTGGGCATGCTAGAGATACAGGGTGGCCACAGACATTCAGATGTGGTTTTTTATGGGAGCCCATGTGACGCAGAAAAACACAACTAACACCAGGCCCCAAAACAAACAGAAAGCCTCATCATGCTGTTAACTATAGATTCGCCTTATTCTGATTACATAGCTTGAAACACCACTTAAACAGATATCCTTTTTCTCCCCCCCACCTCCCTTTTTTTTTTTTAAAGCTGTTTGCCAGTTTCTAATTCTATGTCCTCAAAGGGTCTGAGTGAATCTACATCATTCCTAATTTGCTTTATAAATCCCAGTCTTAAAGCATATCTGTTGATAAAGCATTCATTGTTGTGATGAAGTCAAGACTTGATTATTTACTCTAATGAACTGAAGCAGAGATGTGAAAAATTTAAAGTATGAGTAATTCAAAGTCGTTTCACATTATGTTTGCTATAGCTGGAGTTAAAACACAAAGAAGCAAATATATAGAAATACACTTGCTACAAACGTGGCAGAATTAATACCTTTATTACATAAATGATTTATCTCAAACAATAGAAAACATTACTCTCTTAAAGAAATGGAAAAAGGTCAGAAAAAATATAGCCAATTAAATACATACAAACAGAAAGTCTCATGTGCTAATGGTAGAAATGTAAATAGAAACTACCATTTTGGAACCTTGTTTGACAGGAGCTGCTAAAGATAAGCATATGTGTGTGCCCCATAATCCAAGAATTTTACTACTTTATACACTTAACAAACGTGTTTACTTATTCATGAAAATACATTTATAAAATGTTAAAAGTAGCACTATTCATTATAGCGAAAAAGTGAAAATTTCTCAAATACTAACAGTAGAATACATAAATAAATTTTGGTGTACTCATACAGTGGACTAATTACAGTCATGAGTATGAACACACACAAAAAGATGAGTATATAAAAAGAACAATATTGAGAAAAATTAGCCAGGAAGAAAAAAGTACATACTTTATATTGCTACTTATGGAAAATTAAAAAGAGGCAAAACTGCACTTCTGCGTCAAAGTAGAATGCAGAGAATAATGTGAGGCCAAAATAACTGCTGATCAGACTAGAAAAGCTGAATAAATTACAAAATCGTATTGTTAAAGATAACAGAAAACTGAGGAGTCAAGCAGTGCTAGATGCACTCAAAGTTCAGACAGACAGAAACATTTCAGAAGTTGCTGAGGATCAGCAGCTGTTTCCCTAGGGCATTTGCCTGTATGGGCTGTAGCATGAGGATTAGATATTCACCTAAGCAAAGCATCACTCCTGGGAGAAAGAGATCAGCAGTGTTTTGGTGCCCCTCAGCACAAAAGTAACAAAATCAGAGAACACACAGCTGATTTATAATTCAATATATTTTGAGGCTTTGAATGATCCTAAAGAGCTAAAGCAAAAGCCTCTGAAAGTCGTACTAAGATTATTCTCACCTTTATCATGATTAAAAGGCTGACAATGCTAGTGGTAAAATCAGTAACGGTGAAATGATAACGCAGTATGCCAGTACCTTTTTCCTAAGGATGCTTAAGGATTCTGGGGTCAGCTGGTGGGTAAGAATCCAGGGAACCACAGGCAGAAGGTGGCTACCAGAGGACAGAGAAACCAGAGGAATATATATATATATTTTTGCCATTTTTCAACTTATTATTTTACTACTTCTAAGGTTAATACATTGTCATAATATTTACCATAACATTGATACAACTGTTGTGGAAATAGTTTGGATATATATTTTTCTAAATATGTATATATAATGTATGTGTATGTATGTATATATATATATCTTTGTAAATTATATATGTGTGTGTGCACACATGCACTTTATGTGTCTACATATAGAATTGTTTTTTCTCAAAACAGATTAGATTTGAGGAGAGTAGTTTTCCAGTATTTTTGAGAATCAGAAATATTGTCCTGTTTATTAATTTTTATGGGAATCAATCCCAAGGAAATGTTACTGAAGTTTTTAAGAACTAATTTTATAGTTTCACGTATAATAGATAAAGATGCTTAACTAACATATATTTTAGATATGACTAATGTTCATTAATGAAAGTACTACATTGGAAATTTGTAGAACGTTAGTCATTAAGATGCCTGCTGTAGAAAATTTCTTTCATCCTTGAAAAAATAACTGCTTTCCAATCTATCCTTCCACTGTACAAAACTACAAAACCGGACAAACTATATTGACTGCCTACAGTTGCTGGGCAACAGGCAGTGCATGAATTCACACAGTTAAACGGAAAAAAATGAGGCTCATCTCACATTGTTTTAAGTTTTCTAACTTGGAGCAAAAGAAGAGCTATTAAGCAGAGAGTAGAGATCCAATTGAGGAGCTAGAGCAAAGACTGAATTTGGGACTGAGGTACCCTATGCAAAGATAGGATGAGATTTATGTGGGACTAACAGTACGATTTTTAAAAGATGAAGACAAAATATTGAGAGCATCCAGGGAAAAAATGCACATTACCTAGAGGACAACTATTGTCCGAAGATAATAACAGCCAGAAAACAATAGAACCATATCTTTAACGTTTTGGAAAGAAAACAAAAGCCATCAATCAGAGTTTTATATTTGATGAATGTATGCAACAAAACAGAGTAAAATAGGAACATTATCCAATTTGTGGGAATTCTTTGCAGAATTGCACACAAGAAAAGCTAAGGTAGGTTCTGCTAGCTGAAGGAAATAATAGTTGTATTGAAGGGAAAGAATGAAGAACACAAAAAAATGATAAATCTCTCTTGGTAAATTTAAAAGCCTATATTATATGGTTTTATTATTTTTCACCTGAAAACTGTTTAGTATTATTTATGGTGTTTATAACATATGAAAGCAATAGAACAAAATAACAATAGACGTAGACTGTTCTAAATTAAGGGTGCAAATTGTGATCTTTAGAATCATGTATTAGTCTGTTCTTATGCTGCTAATAAAAATACCTGAGATTGGGTAATTTGTAAATGAAAGAAGTTTAATTGACTCACAGTTCAGCATGGCTGGGAAGGGCTCAGGAAATTTACAATCATGGTGGCAGGGGAATCAAACACACCCTTCTTCTCATGGCAGCAGCGAGAAGTGCTGAGCAAAGGGGGAAAAGCCCCATATAAAACTATCAGACCTTGTGAGAACTCAGTGTCCCAAGAACAGCATGGGAGTAACCACCCCCATGATTCAAGTATTTCTCACCAGTTCCTTTACATGACACATGGGGATTACAGGAACTAAATTTCAAGATAAGATTTGAGTTGGAACACAGCCAAACCATGTAATTCCACCCCAGCCCTTCCCAAATCTCATGTCCTCATATTTCAAAACACAATCATACCTTACCAACAGTCCCCCGAAGTCTTATCTCATTCAAGCATTAACCCAAAAGTCCAAGTCCAAAGTCTCATCTGAGACAAGGTAAGTCCCTTCCATCTATGAACCTGTAAAATCTAAAGCAAGTTAGTTACTTCCTAGATGCAATGGGGTTACAGGCACTGAGTAAATAACGTCCATTCCAAATGGGAGAAATTGGCCAAAACAAAGGGGCTATAGGCTCCATGCAAGTCCAAAGTCTAATAGGGAAGTCATTAAACCTTAAAGTTCCAAAATGATCTCCTTTGATACTATGTCTCACATCCAGGTCATACTGATGCAAGAGATGGGCTCCTATGGCCTTCGGCGGCTCCACCCCTGTAGATGCAGCTCACCTACTGGCTGCTTTCACAGGCTGGCATTGTATGTCTGTGGCTTTCCTAGGTGCATGGTGCAAAGTATCAATAGATCTACCATTCTGGGGTCTGGAGGATGGTGGCCCTTTTCTCACAGCTCCACCAAATAGTGCTCTAGTGGGGACTTTATATGGGGGCTCCAACCCCACATTTCCCTTCCGCAAGGATTCTCCATGCCCTAGCAGAGGTTCTCCATGAGGGTTCTACCCCTGCAGCAGACTTCTGCCTAGACATGCAGGCATTTTCATACATCCTCTGAAATCTAGGTGGAAGTTCCCAAATCTTATTTATTATTATTATTTTTTTTTGAGACGGAGTTTTGCTCTTGTTACCCAGGCTGGAGTGCAATGGTGCAATCTTGGCTTACCGCAACCTCCACCTCCTGGGTTCAAGCAATTCTCCTGCCTCAGCCTCCAGAGTAGCTGGGACTACAGGTGTGTACCACCATGCCCAGCTAATTTTTTTGTATTTTTAGTAGAGACGGGGTTTCACCATGTTGACCAGGATGATCTTGATCTCTTGACCTCGTGATCCACCCGCCTTGCCTCCCAAAGTGCTGGGATTATAGGCGTGAGCCACTGTGCCTGGCCCCCAAATCTTGATTCTTGACTTCTTTGTACCCATAGGCCCAACACCACATGTAAGCTGCCAAGGCTTGGGGCTTGCATCCTCTGAAGCAATGCCCTGAACTGTACTTGGGCATCTTTTAGCCATGACTAGAGCTGAAGCAACTTGGACACAGGGCACCACGTTCCAAGGCTGCATAGAGCAGGGGTGCCGTGGGCCCAGCCCACAAAATCATTTTTCCCTCCTAGGCCTCCAGGCCTGTGAGATGGGACAGGCTGCTGTGAAGGTCTCTGACATGCCATTGAGACTTTCCCCCATTGTTTTGCTGATTAACATTTGACTTCTCATTACTTACGCAAATTTCTGAAGCAAGCTTGAATTTCTCCCCAGAAAATAGGGTTTCTTTTCTATTGCATCCTCAGGCTGCAAATTTTCCAAACTTTTATGCTCTTCTTCCTCTTCAATGCTTTGCCTCTTAGAAATTTCTTCCACCAGATACCCAAAATTATCTCTCTCAAGTTCAAAGTTCTACAGATAGCTCGGGCAGGGGCAAAATGCTACCAGTCTCTTTGCATAACAAGAGTGACCTTTACTCCAGTTCCCAACAAGTTTCTCCTATCCATCAGACCACCTCAGCCTGAACTTCTTTGTCCATATCACTATCAGCATTTTGTTCAAAGCCATTTAGCAAGTCTCTAGGAAGTTCCAAATTTTCTCACATCTTCCTGTCTTCTGAGCCTTCCAAGTCTCTAGGAAGTTCCAAACTTTGCCACATTTTTCTGTCTTCTTATGAGCCCTGCAAAAGGTTGTAGCCTTCTCTGCCTGTTACCCAGTTCCAAAGTCGCTTCCACATTTTTGAGTATCTTTAGAGCAGTGCCCCTCTCTCTGGTACCAATCTCACACTGCTAATAAAGACATACCCGAGACTGGGTAGTTTATAAAGAGGTTTAGTTGACTCAATTCAGCATAGCTAGGGAGGCCTCAGGAAACATAATCATGGTGAAAGTGGAAGCAAACACATCTTTCTTCACATGGCAGCAACAAGGAAAAGTGCCAAGCAAAGGGCAAAAAGCCCCTTATAAAACCATCAGATGTCGTGAGACCTCACTCACTATGACAAAAACAGCATGGGATTAAGTGCCCCCATGATACAGTTACTTCCCACCAGGTCTCTCCCAAGACACATGGGAATTATGAGAACTACAATTCAAGATGAGATTTGGGTGGGGACACAGCCAAACCATATCAAGTTACTATTTTTAAAATTGTATAAAAAGGTATAAAGATAAAAGCAATAGAAGAAATGGAATATATCTGTCTATCCGTCAATACTTTTTACCTCTTGCTTTTTTGGCAATAGCCATCCTAACTAATGTGAAGTGATATCTTACCATGGTTTTAATTTGCATTTCCCTGATGACTAGTGATGTTGAGCATTTTTTTAAAAGAGGCTGGTAGCATTTTGCCCCTGCCCTAGTGATGTTGTTCATTTGCATGTCTTCTTTTGAAAAATATATATTCACACTCTTGGCCCATTTTCTAATGAGGCCTTAGTTGCCTGTGTTTTGAACTCATGTATAAAAAACATTTGTCTAGATTAATATCAATAAGTTTTTTTCTTATGTTTTTTTCTAGTAGTTTTGTAGTTTCAGATCTTATATTTAAGGCTTTAATCCATTTTGAGTTGAGTTTTGTATAAATGGTGAGATAAAGATACAATTTTTTTATTTTGCCTTGTACAGTGTTGATGGCCATGTAAATTACTGTACTATATATAACCATTGTAGAGAACAATGTGGGGGCTCCCTAAAAGTTAAAAATAGAACTACCTTATGATCTAGCAGTTCCATTTCTGAGTATATATCTAAAGCATTTGAAATGAGTATGTTGAAGAGATATTTGCACTGCCATTTTCATTGTGGTATTATTCACAATAGTCAAGATATGAAAGCAATCTAAGTGATCATCAACGAATGAGTGGTAAAGAAAATATGGCATATATACACAATGAAGCATTATACTATTCAGCCTTAAAAAGTAGGAAACCCTGTTATTTGCAATAACATGGATGAACCTGGAGGATAATATGCTAAGTGAAATAAGTCAGGCACAGAAAGACAAATACTGCATGATCCCTTTTATATATGAAATCTAAAGTTATAAACTAATAAAAGGAGAGAGTAGAATGGTGGTTACCAGAGGTAGAGTAGAGTAATTGTGGAAACGTTGGTCCACAGATATAGAATTTCATTAGACAGCAGGAATAAATTCAAGAGGTGTATTGTATAATATTGTGACAACAGTTAATAACAGTATATTACATTCATGAAAATTGCTAAAAGAACAAATTGCAAATGTTTTCACCAGAAAAAATTATAATTATGAGGTAATGGATATGTTAATTAGCTTTATTTAGCTATTGCACAATGTATATGTATATCAAATATTATATTTTACACCATAAATATATGTGATTTTTATTTGTTGATTAAAAAGAGTTTTAAAAAAGTACAATAGACTAGACATACAGGTGATATTACAGGTGGCTCAGGCCTGTTATACTGGTACATTGGGAGGCCAATGCAGGAGGATCACTTGAGACCAGGAGTTTGAGACCAGCCTAGGCAACATGGCAAGAGCCTGTCTCTGCTACATATATATATATAATTAGCTTAGTGTAGTGGCACGTATTTACGGTCCCAACTAATCAGGAGGCTGAAGTGGGAGGATCAATTGAGCCTGGGAGGTTGAGACTGCATTGAGACATGTTTGTGGTTTGTGTCCCTGCACACCAGCCTGGGAAACAGAGAGAGACCCTGTCTAAACAAAAAAGAAAGAAAGAAAGAAAATAATTATAATAAAACCAAGACCCTTTCCCCTAAAAATACGCTGTCTGTAATACAAAGATATCTATATATGTTGAAGTAAAAGAGGGGAAAATATATAACATGCACACGTAATCATTTGAAAGCTGATTTAGCTATCTTACTATCACACAAAGTAAACTTTGAGATAAGGATTATTACCTGAAAATGATACAATTTCATTATGATAAAAAGGTCAAAATATCGGATGTCATAACTATTTTACATTTGACTATATTCATTTTTTTTAGTGTACTTTAAGTTCTGGGGTACATGTACACATCAGTATACACATGGCATGGTGGTTTGCAGTCTCTGTACCCTCATCACCTATATCAGGCATTTCTCCCAGTGTTTTCCCTCCCCAGCCTCCCCGCCCCCTGCTGTCCCTCCCCTAGCTCTCACCCACCAACCTATGCCAGTGTGTGATGCTCCCCTCCCTGTGCCCACATGTTCTCATTGTTCAACACCCACCTATTGCTGCGAACATGTGATATTTTCTGTCCTTGTGTCAGTTTGCTGAGAATGATGGTTTCCAGATTCATCCATGTCCCTACAAAGGACACAAACTCGTCGTTATTTTATGGCTGCATAGTATTCCATGGTGGATATATGCCACATTTTCCCTGTCCAGTCTATCATTGATGGGCATTTGAGTTGGTTACAGGTCGTTGCTATCGTAAACAGTGCCGCAATGAACATATGTATGCATGTGTCTTTATAGTAGAATGATTTATAATCCTTTGGGTATATACCCAGTAATGGGATTGCTGGGCCAAATGAAATTTCTATTTCTAAATCATTGAGGAATTGCCACATTATCTTCCACAATGGTTGAACTAATTTACACTCCCACCAACAAGGTAAAAGTGTTTCTTTTTCTCCACATCCTCTCCAGCATCTGTTGTCTCCAGAATGCCATTCTAACTGGCATGAGATGGTATTTCAATGTGGTTTTAATTTGCATTTCTCTAATGACCAGTGATGATGAGCATTTTTTCACATGTTTGTTGGCCACATAAATGTCTTCTTTTGAGAAGTGTCTGTTCATATTCTTTGCACACTTTTTGATAGGGTTGTTTATTTTTTTCTTGGAAATCTGCTTTAGTTCTTTGTAGATTCTGGATTGCAAAAATTTTTTCCCATTATGTTGGTTGCTGGTTCACTCTAATGATTGTTCTTTTGCTTTGCAGAAACTCTTAAGTTTAATTAGAACCCATTTGAATATATTCTAAAAACAGTTTAAAAATTTGCAGAACCAAAGAGAGAATACGAAAATGCCCAATCATAGTAATTTTTAACATTCTGTCTCAGAAATAGGTAGAATCACTAGACAAAAATGTCTAAACACCATCTAGGCCACGTGTGGTGGCTTACACCTGTAATCCCAGCCCTTTGGGAAGCTGAGGCAGGCAGATCACTTGCGATCAGGAGTTCAAGACCAGCCTGGCCAACCTGGTGAAACCTCATCTCTACTAAAAATACAAAAAATGAGCAGGACGTGGCGGCATATACCTGTAATACTAGCTATTTGGAGGGCTGAGGCATGAGAGTCACTTGAACCCAGGAGGCAGAGACTGCAATGAGCTGAGACTGCCACTGCACTCCAGCCTGGGTGACAGAGCAAGACTCCATCTCTAAAGAACAAAAACAACCCATCATCTATATCATCTATCTAATTGATGTAATTTATGTAAGTAGAAAACTATTCCCAACATCCCCAGTACACACATTTTTCTCAGGTACACATAGGTACTCACCAAAATAGACCACATGCTGGGCCATAAAAGGTTTCAATACATTTCAAAAGATAGACTGCAGAGCAGGTGTCTCTGGCTACTGTCCAGTAGATTTAAACTAGGAAAAATTAAAATACACACTAGAAAAATTACCCAATAGTTGAAAATTAATTAGTATATGTCTAAATAATTCATGAGTTAAAGAAGAAATCCCAGAGAAAATTAGAAAATGCTTTAATCTAAACAAAAATTAAAGTACAGATATTAAAATTTGCAGGGAGAAGCTGGCAAAGTGTTTGGGAACAAATAAACAATTTAAATGCTTAAAATAGAAAAGACAGCACGCTTGATATTAGTTAACTAAGTTTTCACATTAAGAGGCTCAAAAAGAGAGAGTAAATTAAAACCAAATCAAGCTGAAGAAAGAAATAATAAACATGTCATCAAATAGAAAAAGTGAAAACAATTAAAAGACTAGATGCTGTTTTTTTTTTCTCAAAAGTCCAATCAAAAGAATACACCTTAGCAAGACGAATTAAGAAAGAAAAGGGAAAGTATAAATTACCAATATTGGATTTGACAGACAAGACAAATATGCTAAAGATATTAAGAGGAATATAGGGAATATTATGGACAATGACCAACTTTAGGCCAATAAATTCTATAATTTTAGATGAGATAAAGAATTCTCTTAAAAATCACAACTTAATAAAATTGACATGAGAAAAAACAAAATATATGAGCAGTCCTATAACTAGTAAACATATTACATTTGGAATTCAAAACATTCTCATAGAGAAAACTCCTGGTTATCAGGGCTTCACTGATAAATTACATGAAACATTTAAGGAAGCAAAAAATTACAATCTTATATAAACTTTCACAAAGTATAAGAGGAATGAGCACTGCACACCTGATTTTACAAAGACGTCATGATTCTGTAATCAGAGATATTTGATGAAAGTACATTCCCTTATGCCTCATGAAAAGAGATAAAAAGCAATTAAAATATTGGAAATCAATTGAATTATATATAAAGACTATATTATGAGCATTGGAGTTGTCCCAGGAATTCAAGATTGGTTCAATATTTAAAAATTAATCATGTATTGTACAACATTAGCAGAAGAAAGGAGGAAGTAATGATTGCCTCAGTGGAGGTTAAAAAAGCACTTGAAAAATTCAACACTCATTCATAATAAAAGCTTTCAAAAGTCTAGGAATAAAAAAGAATTTAATCTCATGTGCACTTATATTATATAAAAGTTCTACAGCAAACATTTTTAATGGTGAAATTTTTGAATACTTTCTAGCTAAGATCAGAAACAGGCTGTGTCTGCTTTCTATTCAACATTGTACTGAAGATCCTAATCAATGCAAAAAGACAAGAAAAAAAGGCATCACAATTCAAAAGGAATAAGTGAAACTGTCTTTATTCACAGAAGATATGTGTTTGCAGAAAATCTTGACAAATCAAAAAGACAAATAAATGTAATATGTGCATATAGAAAGACCACAGGATACAAGGCCAATTTTATACAAATCTATTTCTGTATTCACACAGAAACAATCTGTAAATAAATTTTAGATTTAATTCATTATAATAACATCCCCAAACATAAAATACTCTGAGAACTTTAATAAACATGTGCACAGTTTCTACAGTGAAGATTATAAAATGTTGCTTAGAGAATTTAAAAGAAGATTTTTATTTCATGTTTAATCCATGGATTTAAAAAATCAATTTTATTAGTTCTCCAGAAATTGAGATATAAATTTAATGCAATTTCAATCAAAATGCCAGCAGATGTTGGGGGTAAGGGTAGAAATTGACAAGCTAACACTAAATTTATATAGAAATCCACAGGACCTAGAATAGACAAAATATTTGGAAGAAGAACAAAGGGAATTTATATTCTCTACTTTCAAATTTTACTATAATGCATTTTGAATCCAGACAGTGTGGTAGTGGTATACTGTATCAGTCTGTTTTTACGCTGCGGATATAGACACACCCGAGACTGGGCAATTTACAAAAGAAAGAGGTTTATTGGACTTTCAGTTTCATAAGACTGGGGAGGCTTCACAATCATGGCAGTAAGGAAGCAGGAGCAAGTCACATCCTTGCTGCCTGAATGGCAGCAGGCAAAGAGGGAGCTTGTGCAGAGAAACTCCCGTTTTTAAAACCATCAGATCTCATAAGATCCATTCACTATCACAAGAACAGCACAGGAAAGACCCACCCCCATGATTCAGTCATCTTTTACTGGGTCCCTCCCACAACATGTGGGAATTATGGGAGCTACAAGATGAGATTTGGAAGGGGATATAGAGCCCAACCATATCACAAAAGTATAGACAAATAGGTCATTGGATCAAAATACAGTATGCAAAAGAGCTCTGTATAAGTAGTTGGTTGATTTTTGGTGTAGGCACCAAGGCATTTACTGAGGAAATTCTTGCAATAAATATTTTTGGAACAACTGGATAAACCTATACAACAAAATGAACAAACATCAGCTTTTATTCTCACTAGATACATTATATTCCAAATTGCAAGAGCTAAAATATAAAACTTTTAAAAGAAAACAAACCATTTTTATAATGCTGTACAGCAAATAGTTTCTAATCTATGACTTAAAAAGCACAAAACATAAGTGAAAAACTGATTAAGTTTCTACATATATAAAACTTCTGCTTTTTTGAAAGATACCATTAAGAAAATGAAATGGGAAGCCACAGATTAGGAGAAAGTATTTCTGACAAAAATGTATATTTGACATAAGATTGTATCCAGAATATAATAATAATTCCTATCACACAATAATAAAAAATAAACTTTCCTAGACAAAAATTGAAAAAAGATTTGAATATTTAGTTCTCAAATAAAGATGTAACAAATGGGTGATAAGCATGATGGAAATGCTTAAACCTAAAAGTCATCAGGAAAAAGCAAATTAAAGCCACAATGACAGCTACACATGGGTGGGGTATGTAATATTAAGTCTAAATGTTGGTGAGAATGTGGAACAAATGGAATTCTTATACTTTGCTAGTAGGAGTAGAAAATGGTACACTACTTTGGAAATTTCTAAATCTTGGTAGTTAATTGGAATGAAAGTATATTTCTTTTCATATACATTCTAATCTGTCTATTGCTGGTAGCTAGAAGGCTTTCTGTATGGTCATGCAGGGATCTAGGATCCTTTCCTCTTGTGAATTGGTACTTCTCGCTATCTTCCTCATTCAGCTAATGGAGAGGGAAGGAGAACGTGGTGGGTAGTACAGAGGGGTTTTGTAGGCCAGACCGCACGTATGTATATGTAACATCTACCTGCGCTCTGTCAGCCGATCTCAGTCACCTAATTGCAAGAAGGCTGGGAAGCATTGTTTACATGTGTGTAAAGGAGCAAAGGGGAAAGGATTCAGTCACTAGCCAATTGTAGCCTTATTCATAGTGCTATTTAATAATGGGTGGATGTGGGAGGCAATTTATATAATGACAACACTAGTTTACGAGTGTAATTACCAATTCTAGTCCTAAAGGCATGTTACTTGGGACAAGAAAATTTTTAAATGGTGGATTAAGAGCATAGGCTTAGAATCACATTTGTTCAACTCCCAATGTCTTAACCTAACTGAGACCTTAATTAAACCAGTTTGTGCAATGGATCTTACAAAATGGGGAGCTATTTATGTATTTTCTAGTTCTTAGAGATTAAATTTTTACTTTCGTCAAGTAGAACATTTGCCCTTATGCATGCCAGTTTTGTAAGTCTCTGAACTATCTAAACTACGTTATGAAAAATGAACTATTTTCCTTCTTAGCTGACGAAGGAGTATTGATCTCTGTGATGCTGACATACATTCAGATCTTGGAAAACAGAACCCTTGTGAAATGAGTATCATTATTTATTGCTTTTTGTGGCTCAGAGATAAAGACTATTAGCCTAAAAGCTAAATACCTAACGTTGGTTGGTTTCTCTTTTTTATGAGAAAATTTTCACTGCAAAGAAGTGTTCCTAAAAAGGTCTAAATGAAGATTGAGACTGCTGGATTCTGATTGCTATGTTCTCTTCTCTCAGCCTTCTGGCCTAAGATCAAAGTCTCCTCTATCAAAACAACTTTGTATCTCCCTGAATGTCAGGTTAAAAAATTTATTGGTACACGTTTTCTTTAGAGGCTGCTTCTCTTCCCTAGAAAGAAGCAAACTAATCTCCTAAAATCCCATACAGAACAAGGATTCTCTGATGAGTGGTCAGATATTTCTCTTTTGTGCACCCAAGGACAAATTAAAATTCTGGAAACTTCAGTTTCCTCATGCTTACATAGATCTTTTTAAAATATAGAGCATTATTAGTCAAAAACTAAATACAGGACCCCTATTTGCAATTGTTTTTATAACATCTAAACAGAGACCTTTTTCTGAGGATTTCCTTAATTTAAGTGGGAGCTAAATAATGAGAAAACATGGATACCTAAAGGGGAACAACACACACTGGGACCTGTCAAAAGATGGAGGGTGGGAGGAGGGAGAGGATCAGGAAAAATAAGTAATAGACATTAGGCTTAATACCTGAGTGATGAAATAATCTGTAAAATAAACTCCCATGATATATGTTTAACTACGTAACAAACATGTACATTCTCATAGGTACCCCTGGAAAAATGTTCTGTTTCAGAAAATTATATATCAGCTATTGTTTAAATTGTTTTTTTCAAAATATTCTGGAATATTTTGATAAACTGATGATCTATCAGGGCCATTCTAATTCTATTGTTCAATTGCCGATGGAAGCCTTACAGGATGGTTACTGAAGTTTGAGGCTTTCAACCCTAAATATAGGCTATATAGAAACTTTCCTTTAATAACTATTACCTAATTTTTTATAAATTTCACACATTTTTATCATATATATGTTTTCAGAATATTCTTAATTGGTATTGATAAAATACTAATAATCATATTTTGTCAAACCATATTCCTTTGCCCTGATACTTGGAGATTTGTGGAGCAAATCTGTATTAATCAGTAAGTCATACTGATTTTCAAGTTGCTCATTTTTATATCGATGCTCTTCCGCAGCTTTTGTTTCCAAGTTAGCAAACTCATACCATTTTAATCTGGCTGCAAATGATAGCTCTCACATTTTATTCGCCTGTTGTAGGTGTTATTTAATTGTAAATATTCTTCTTAGAGTGACAAGAAGAGAACATGATATCCTAGGACAGGAAACGTTTTTTGATATTTTGGCATTAATCCACTCATGACGCGTAACAGTCACTAGTAGTCCTTGTAATTCTCTATCACCAGCATCCATGTCCACACAGCAGTCTAAGAATCCCAATCTGGGAAAGTCGGTGATAGAGATCACCTCCTTCTAATTAGTTCAGAGCCCTGGCTGCTATGGATATATCTTCTTTCCAGTATCACGTGTTCCTTTAATAGCCAAATAACAATAACCGTGAGGACTTGTTCTATACAATAGCAAGAAATCCAGGTCCCTTTGCAAGAATTTCTGATGATCTCCAATGAGTGCTTTTGAATTCAATAAATCTATCCTGGCTGCTGCTCATCACTTCAGACGAGGCATCTTCCCAGCTTCCGCTAATCGTATCATTTCTTTCATCCTGTCTTAGCTCCCTGCATCCTAGTTTGATCTAAAATATGTACACAGGCTCTACATGAGTCCATAAAGCACACAATTTCAAGTTTACAAAATTGACTAAGACCTAGAGAAACTGTGATGCAAAAATGAAAACCTGAAACTGAATATCAGATATCACTGCCCCTTTAGTCCTTTAGTAATATCCACTCACAGAGAGTTCGTGGGAGCTATCATGGCAAAGTGGTAAAGATCTTAGCTGAGTAAACTGGTAGCCACTATTACATTTTCGAGAATGTTCAGTACAATGTGTGAACAGAATTACACTCAGTGAATGGAGCCTGCTGCTGTGATGTTAGCACCATGATTGTGCACTTTGAATTATCTAACCAATACCCTTGTGAGAACCTTGGCATTGACCTATTGAATGAAAAAAAAAAAAAAAAAAAAAAAGAAAGAAAGAAAAAAAAAGCACAGACTTACTCCAGTCGTTATTATTGGTTCCTATTACATGACCATTTTTATTTTTATATCCCTGGGGACAATTACACAGCTCCAAATAAGAATTCTTTCGCAGACCCCTTACTTTTGGAGGACTATGGATAAAGAAGAAGCCAAAAACTAACTTGGTGTTATAATCTTTGTCCATACTAAAGACGATTTTTATGTCATTCAATGAAATATTGCATTATGTATTTATGGATAATCTTACACATGCCAGTCATTATTTCTAACTCTGGAAATAAAACTATTTTAAAATGCACATGGTATCTTCTCCTTACGGAATTTACAATCCAATGGGAATTGTAAATTCTTCACTAATGAATCACACAAATAAATATATGCTGTGCCACAAAGGAGAAGTACTGGGTGTTGTGGAAGCAAATAGTGGAGAATCAGACCCAGTCAGAAGGTCAGAAAAGGCTTTAATCTCAGCAGAAAGCACTAGCACATGAGTTACTCCTCTGGTTCATGGCTGCCATCATAGAAACTGATACATACAGACCTTGTATTATATGCTTAAAAGTACTAATCAGTGTCTCTTAGAGAAAAGAGAGTCCACCGCAAATACAAATTCGGCATTTTACTTTGAAGTTGTTGAATAATCAGAAATATTTAGTGTTGAAGTTCTGATGAGGGATGGGGATCAATACATTTTGTTTTGTTTTTTTCTTTTGCTAGTCACCCCTCCTTCTCCCCCAATAAATTTTATTTTTATGTTCCCTTCATGTTTTGGAAGCAACTATTAGGCAAATGAAGTTCTGCATAACAGCATTATTAAGGATAAAAGCTTGATCGGATAATGCAATTGTATTTATCTTCACCTCCTGAATTGGAGAACATTATCTCAGAGGTATTTTTTCATTAGGACAACATCTAATCTAGGCCTAGATGGCCTCCATCATTATCCTCCTTAGCTTTCCTTCAGTATGTCCTCTCAGACATGGTTCTTTTTCTGGAGTCTTGGTTCTAATAATGTCTTGAATACAGCCCTTGCATGCAGCGGGACAGAGCTGGAAGAGAGGTGGCTCTCTTGAGTCCAGTCAGCCACTGCAGCACAGCAGCGTTTCAGGGAACTGCAATCCCAGCCTTCCCATCCACAATTACGGAGGCTTGAAACTAACCCAATAACATTCTGAGTCTGTGACATTATTCTTTGTGCCTTTACTCCTCAAATATAAGTCCAGGTTCTAAAATCTCTTTTTAGAACCGTCTGGTTTTTCAAGGCATGGCTTTCCTGTTGCTCACATTATAGACTTGTAAGAGCACAGACAGCATCTCGGGAGCTTCCCAGGTCAATCTCCCTGAGGAGAAATCATTCTCGTCTGTTCTCATTTCTTGACCCTCTTCTTTTGGATTTAATGTTTTGGGCCTCAGCCAACCTTTCTAATGGGGAAACGACTAAAGCAAGGATGATAATGAAGGAGTGTTAAGTATACAACCTGAATATACTTCTATGCTTAGATTTTTATATAATTATTTTTTTCTGTACTGCTAAGCTATGATTGTAGGGGACAATTTATGTAATCCCCTGAAATCATTCCTTCTTTTTTGAGATGAATTCTTACTCTGTCACCCAGGCTGGAGTGCAGTGGCACAATCTCAGCTCACTGCAACCTCCGCCTCCCAGGTTCAAGTGATTCTCTTGCCTCAGCCTCCTGAGTAGCTGGCATTACAGACATGCACCACTATGCCTGGCTAATTTTTGTATTTTTAGTAGAGACAGGGTTTCACCATGTTGGTCAGGCTGGTCTCAAACTCCTGACCTCGTGATCCACCCCCCTCTGCTTCCCAAAGTGCTGGGATTACAGGTGTGAACCCCCGCGCTCACCATAATGCTTTCTTTTAAAAAGAACAGCTACTCAGATTTGGTCTTTATTTTTTTTAAGATCCTAAGACTCAAGTGTTGTCTTTGACCAGTCATTCTCATGAGTCTCTAGCTGGCTTTTTCCTTCGGTATTTTGGAAATACATGTGTTTTTATTTGCTTTGACAGTCCTTGAAATGTAATCTTATAAGTTGTTTTTGGGGAAAACATTGTTATTAGATAATACTTGACATGCAGACGATCTTGAGGGCTTCCCTGTTGTCATTACTCTGCCTGACTTTCTGTGATTGGAAAGATGATTTTTAAAAGGCAACTGTTCAGGGCATTTGATTCCTAGTATTTACTGCTTGTGCAAGAAGCTACATCAAAGAGCAAAATTTCAAAGCTATAATGTATTAAAGTTAGTAAAGCTAGTTGCACTTTAAACAAACAAAAAATGTCCTTTTTTCCTGACAATGACATCTTTGCCCCCCTTTATTAGCTGTACCTATAGTGTTGATCCTCAAAGTATATTTTTTCCTGGGATTATAATAAGGGATTTTGTAAACAATCACTTTCTTGTAAGCTATTGACTTTTTCAATTTTAGTTAAAAATGATTTCTCAACTAATACCCACATATTGCTGCCATATGTCTTTTTCTCCAATATTTAACTATTTCTTCTGTTTTCTCACCCTCATCAGAACGCTAAAGGTAATGTTACTGTGATGATTACTGCTTTGCAGTTCACCCACAGTCATCTCTTTTACCACTTTCTGTGTGCTAGACCGCACAAAATGGAATACATGCTCTCTTCTTGAGAACTTTTAACTACTTATTCTAAGAAATAGATCCCAATCCTACCATATGCCTATCAGTTTATGTGTATGTGATTAAAACCACTGACCTCGTCTGAAATGTAATTTAACCTCAGATACATCAGGATTAGTCACTTTGTTTTCCCAAAACTCATGAAATCAAATTATCTGGGAGCTTTTCAGAAACACTGCATATTCCAATTATATTGACTGAGGATCTGTAGTCCCCAGGTAATTCTGGTATTAAAAAAAAGTTTAGAAACCATTACTTTAACATATAAATCTGTTTTACTTTTTTACTCAATAAATATTTTTTTACCATATATGAGAATATATGATAATGTGAGAAGTCAAAGAAAGTAGATTTCATCTGGACATGGCGTGTAAGCCTGCAGTCTTAGCTACCCGTGAGGCTAAGGCTGGAGGTTCACTTCAGCCCAGGAGTTTGAGGATACCATGAGCTATGATGGTACCACAGCTCTCCAGCCCAGGCAACAGAGCACTATCCAGTCTCTAAAACAATAGATTTGTATAACAATATACAAACAACCATCTGAAAATTCATCAGATCTTAAAACATATCAGAATTCCAAAGAGGGAGAACATTCTTCCTGGCGTATGTAAGGAGCCTTTTTTGGGTTGGTAAAGTTTCAGCAGTTAGTGATCTGTTGAAATGTGTCTCCAGACAGAGAAAATCCAATGAGGCCACAAAACAAAATAAAATGCTGTGGAGAAATAGTAAGGGTTGGAAAGGGGCAGATTTTAAAATGTCCTGAATGCATTTCTGATGAGCATTTTCACCTTTTATTAGATGACTATGAATATAACACCTTAGACATTCCCTTTTCTATATGACTTCTGTCCCAAAGATATTTCTACTGCTTCTCATCCAAAACTACTTTCCTCTTGGATCCCTACTGTCTAGGCTCCCTGAGCTGCTTGCTGCTTATAATCACCACACTCTTCTGATTAGACTCTTGTCTTCAGTTACTTTAGATGCCAATTTTACTAAAGATCTGATTTATCATCAATTCATTCACTTTACCTACTTCATTATTTAGATATCTAGCATTTGTATGGACAAATGCATGCTATGTGCCTTGGAGCCATTGAGCCTCATATAGTGGACCATGATGGAGATGGCCAGATGGCCAGCAGAGATCCTTGTCTCTTTCCAAGTTGTATAATTGATTTCTCAGCCCGCTTTGCACCCAGTCGAATAATGAGACACTTAGAGACATGGCCTGCAAAGTACTCATTCTCCCTCATTCCTATTCTCTCGGCTGGATGTCCCTATTCAGGGAGACGGAGTGACCTGTCTGCGATGTGGTGGGGTCTCTCTCAGGCTGGGATTCTGAAAGACTTCATAAGCAGAAAATATCCTCCCCACCTTCCTGCTTCTGTCAGGCGAAAATTACATCTATGAATAACATAAACTTAAGTGACTGAGATTTTATGGTTAGTTATAACTAAAACTAGAATTTACCTTAACATATAAATACTCAAAAAAAATTTTGAACAACTCAATTAGGAGAAAGGATTTCCAGTTAATGTGCATATAGGTTTTGCACTCATTTATGTCTTTGTGATCTTTCTGTATTGTGTAAGGTGGGAACAACTCTTATTGGCCAGCATGGAACCTGTAGATACGTTGCTTTTCAAGAGCAGAAAAAATGACTATCTGGAGTGGCAGTCAGAAGGATAACTAATGATAGTCTATTTTGATTTCAACTGCAATTAATACTTTCCCTGTACATTAGTTAAAAAGGAAATATTATTTCTTAACTTTTATTTAGGTTCAGGGGTATATGTGCAGTGTTGTATAAATTACATTCCAAGGGGGTTTGGTATATAGATTATATCATCAGCCAGATAATAAGCATAGTGCCTGACAGGGAATTTATCAATCCTTTCCATCCTCCCACCCTCCATTCTCAAATAGGCCCCAGTAACTGTTGTTTCCTTCTTTGTGTTCACATGCAGTGTTCAGCTTCCACTTAAAGGTGAGAATATATGCTATTTGGTTTTCTGTTCTGTGTTAGTTCACTTAGGATTATGACTTTCAGCTCCATTAATGTTGCTGCTGAGGACATAATCTCATTCTTTTATATGGCTGCATAGTATTCAGTGAGTAGATATACCACATTTTCTTTATCCAGTCCGCTGTTGATGAACATTTAGGTTGATTCCATGACTTTGCTATTGTGGATAGTGCTGCAATGAACATTCATGTGCATGTGTGTTTATAATAGAACGATTTATATTTCTTTGGGTATATACCAAATAATGGGATTGCTGGGTCAATTGTTACTTCCGTTTCAGGTTCTTTGAGAAATCACCCCACTACTTTCTATAATGGTAGAACTAATTTACATTCCCACCAACAGTGTGTAAGTGTTCCTTTTTCTCTACTAACTCACAAGCATGTTAATTTTTGACTTTTTAATAATAGCAGTTCTGCTTGATGTGAGATGGTGTCTCATTGTGGTTTTTTTTTTTTTTTGAGACGGAGTTTCGCTCTTGTTACCCAGGCTGGAGTGCAATGGCGCGATCTCGGCTCACCGCAACCTCCGCCTCCTGGGTTCAAGCAATTCTCCTGCCTCAGCCTCCCGAGTAGCTGGGACTACAGGCGCGTGCCACCACGCCCAGCTAATTTTTGTATTTTTAGTAGAGACAGGGTTTCACCACGTTGACCAGGATGATCTTGATCTCTTGACCTCGTGATCCACCTGCCTCGGCCTCCCAAAGTGCTGGGATTACAGGCGTGAGCCACCACGCCCGGCTCATTGTGGTTTTAATTTGCATTTCTCTCTCTTTTTTTTTTTTTGAGACAGAGTCTCACTCAGTCTCCCAGGCTGGAGTGCAGTGGCAGGACCTTGGCTCACTACAACCTCCACCTCCTAGGTTCAAACAGTTTTCCTACCTCAGCCTCCTAAGCAGCTGGGACTCCAGGTGCATGCCACCATGCCCAGCTAATTTTTTGTATTATTTGTAGCGATGGGGTGTCACCGTGTTAGCCAGGATGGTCTCAATCTCCTGACCTCATGATCCACCTGCCTCGGCCTCCCAAAGTGCATTTCTGTAATGATTAATGATGCAGAGCATTTTTTTTTCCATATGTTTTTTGGCCACGTGTATGGCTTCTTTTGAAAAGTGTCTGTTTGTATCCTTTGTCCACTTTTTAATGAGATTGTTTCTTGCTTGTAAATTTGTTCAAGTTCCTTATAGATGCTGGATATTAGATCTTTATCAGACACTTAATTTCCAAATATTTTCTCCCCTTCTTTAGATTGTCTGTTGACTCTGTTGATAGTTTGTTTTCTGTGCAGAAGCTTTTTGGTTTAACTGGGTCTCATTTGTCAATTTTTGTTTTTGTTGTGATTCCTTTTGTTGTCTTTATCATGAAAACCTTGCCAGGGCCTGTGTCCAGAATGGTATTTTCTAGGTTGTCTCCCAGGGTTTTCATAGTTTTAGGTTTTACATTTAAGTCTTTAATCCATCTTGAATTGATTTTTGCATACAGTGTAAGGAAGAGATCCAGCTTCAGTCTTCTGCATATGGCTAGCCAGTTATCCCAGCACCACTTATTGAATAGGGGGTCTTTTCCCCATGACTTGTTTTTGTTGATGTTGTCAATGACCAGATGGTTGTAGGCATACAGCTTTATTTCTGGGCTCTATGTTCTTTTTCATTGGTCTACGTAACTGCTTTTGTACAAATACCATGATGTTTTGGTTACTGTATCTTAGTAATATAGTTTGAAGTTGGGTAAGGTAATGCTTCTAGCTTTATTCTTGTTGCTTAGGATTGCCTTGGTTATTCAAGCTCTTTTTTGGTTCCATATGAATTTTAAACTAGTTTTTTCTAATTCTGTAAGGAATGTCATAGGTAGTTTGACAGGGATAACAGTGAATTTGTAAATTGCTTTGAGAAATATGGCCGTTTTAACAATGTTTATTCTTCCAATCCATAAACATGGAATGTTTTTCCAATTGTCTGTGTCATCTCTGACTTCTTCAAATAACGTTTTCTAGTTTTCCTTGCAGAGATCTTTCACCTTTTTGGTTAGATGTATTCCTAGGTATTTTTGTTGATTTTTGGGGCTGTTGTAAATGAGATTGCATTCTTGATTTGGCTCTCAGCTTGAACATTATTAGTGTACAGAAATTCTACTGATTTTTTAAGTAACTTTTTTTGAGAAAACATCTGGTTTGATTGCCCAAGCTGGAGTGCAGTGGTGCTATCGAAGCTCACTGCAACCTCTACCTCCCTGCTCAAGTGATCCTCCCACCTCAGCCTCCTGAGTAGCTAAGACTACAGGTGTGCACCACCATACCTGGCTTATATTTGCATTTTTAGTAGAAATGGGGTTTCGCCATGTTCCCCAGGCTGGTCTTGAATTCGTGAACTCAAGCGGTCTGCTCACTTTGACCTCCCAATGTGCTGGGATTATAGGCAACCACTGTGCCTGGCCAATTCTACGGATTTTTGAGCATTGATTTTGTATCCTAAAATGATTTTAAGGTTGTCTATGAGATCTCAGAGCTTTTGGGCAGACACTGAAGTTTTTTAGGTATAGAATTATAAAGGCTGCAAGCAGCTACTTTGACTTTTTCTCTTCCTATTTGGGGATGAATTTTGTTTCCTTTTCTTACTTATTGCTCTGGCTAGAGCTTCCCATATTATGTTGAACAAGCATGATGAGAGTGGGCATCCTTCTTGTTCCAATTCTCAGGGGAAATGTTTCTTTTGCCCATTCAATATGATGTTGGCTATGAGTTTGTCATAAATGGCTTTTATTAATTTTGGATATATTTCTTCATTGCCTAGTTTGTTGAGAGTTGTAAATGTAAAGGGATTTTGAATTTTATTGAAAGTATTTTCTGAATCTATTGTGATAATCATGTGGTTTTTGTTTTTAGATCTGTTTTTGTGATTAATCAAATTAATTGATATCTATATGTTAAACCATCATGGCATCCCAGAATAAAGCCTACTTGATCATGGTAGATTAGCTTTTAAATGTGCTGCTGGATTCAGTTTCTAGTATTTTGTTAAAGATTTTTGCATCTATGTTCATCAAAGATATTGGCCTGAAGTTTTCTTTTTTTCTGCTGTTATTCTGCCAGGTCTTGATATCAGGATAATACTGGCCTCATACAGTAAGTTAGGGAGAAGTCTCTTCCCTTCAAATTTGGAGTAGCTTCAGTACAGATGGTATCAGCTCTTCTTTATGTATCTCATAGAATTTGTGAATCCTTCTGGTCTTGGGCTTTTTATGTTTGTTACGATTTGTATTACTGACTCAGTTTCAGAACTTGTTATTCGTCTTTTCAGAGATTCAGTTTCTTCCTGGTTCAATCTTGGGTGTTGTATGTTTCCAGGAATTTAGCAATGTCTTCCAGGTTTTTACGTTTGAGTGTATAGAGTTTTTCATAGTGTTCTCTGAGAGTTTCTTGTATTTCTATGAGGTCAGTGGTAATGTCACCTTTGTTGTTTCTTATTATCTTTATTTGGATCTTCTCTTTTTTTTTTTTCCTTTATTTGTCTAGTGGTCTTTCATTCTTATTTTTCAAAAAAAATCCTACTTCTGGATTTGTTGATTTTTTTTTTTTTCATCTCAGTTTCCTTCAGATCAGCTCTAATTTTGCTTATTTTCTCTCTTCTGCCAGTGTTGGGGTTGGTTTGCTCTTGTTTCTCTAGTTCCTCTTGGTTTGATGATAGGTTTTTAATTTGAAATCTAACTTTTTGATGAAAGCATTGAGCACTATAAAATTCCCTCTTAACACTGCTTCAGCTGTGTCCCAGAGATTCTAGTAGATTGTGCTTTTATTCTTACTAGTTTCAAAGAATTTATGGTTTCCGCCCTCATTTCATTGGTTACCAAAAGGTCACTCAAGAGCATGTTGTTTAATTTCCATGTTCTGTATGGTTTTGAGCAATTCTCTTAATATTTTTTTCTATTTTTATTGTGTAGTGGGTACAAGAGTGTGTTTGGTGTGATTTCACTGTTTTTGTATTTGCTGAGGATTGTTTTATGACAAATTGTGTGGTCGATTTTAGAGTATGTGCCATGTTCAGATGAGAGAATGTTTTGGGATGGAGAGTATTATAGATGATATTAGCCTCGTTTGGTCAAATGTCAAGTTCAGGTCCTGAATATCTTTGTTAGTTTTCGGCCTTGATAATCCCTCTGAAACTGTCAGTGGGGTGTTGAAGTCTTTCACTATTATTGTGTAGTTATCTAAGACTCTTCTGAGATATCTAAGAACTTGCTTCATGAATCTGAGTGCTCTTGTTTTGGGTGTGTATACATAGGAGAGTTGAGTCTTTTTGTTGAATTTAACCCTTTATCATTTTGTAATGCCCTTATTTACCATTTTTGATCACTGTTTAATGTCTGCTTTTGCTGAAATTAGAATAGCAACCCCAGTGTTTTTTTCTGTTAGCTTGGTAGATTTTTCTCCATCCCTTTTCTTTGAGCCTATGCATGTCACTGCATGTGAGATGGGTCTTTTATAGACAGCACACAGTTGGGTCTCACTTTTTTATCCAACTAGCCACTCTGTGCTTTTTAATTGGGACATGTAGTCTATTTACATTTAAGGTTTGATCCTGTCCTTGTGTTGTTAGCTAGTTATTATGCAGACTTGATGTGTGGTTCATTTATAGTGTCAATGGTTTATGTACTTAAGTGTGTGTTTGTGGTGGCTGGTAACAGTCTTTCCTTTCTAGATTTAGCACTCTCTTAAGAACCTCATGTAAGGCGGGTCTGGTGGTAATAAATTCTTTTAGCATATACTTATCTGAAAAGTTTCTTGTTTCTTTTGTGCTTATGAAGCTTAGTTTGGCTAAATATGAAATTATTGGTTGAAATTTCTTTATTAATGCTGACTGTTGGCCTCCAGTCTGTTCTGGCTTATAGGTTTCTGCTCAAAGGTCTGCTGTTAGCCTAATGGAGTTCTCTTTGTAGGTGGTCTGTCCCTTCTCTCTAACTGCTTTTAATATTTTTCTTTCATTTCAGCATTGAAGAGTCTGATGATTATGTCTTGGGGACAGTCTTCTGGTGTAGTATTTTACAGTGATCTCTACATTTCCTGGACTTACAGGTTTGCCTTTCTAGTGAGGTTGAGTACATTTTTGTGGATGATATCCTCAAATGTTTTCCAAGTTGCTTGCTCTGTGCCTCTCTCTTTCAGAGATACCAATGAGTCATAGATTTGATCTCTTTATGTAGTCTCATATTTCTCAGAGGTTTCATTCATTCTTCTCTATTTTGTTTGTTTTTTGTCTGAATTGTTTTAGAGAACCGGTCTTTGAGCTCTGAGATTCTTTCCTCTTTGTGGTTGATTCTGCTGTTAATACTTGCAATTGTACTATAAAATTCTTGAAGTGAATATTTTACTTCTATCAGCTCAGTTTGGTTCTTTCTTAAAATGGTCATTTTATCTTCTAGTTTCTGTACCATTATATTATATTTCTTAGCTTCATTGGATTGGGTTTTATCTTTCTTTTGAATGTCAATAATTTTCGTTCCAATCCATATTCTGAACTCTATTTCTGACATTTCAGACATTTAACCCTAGGTAAGAACCATTTCTGGGTAAGTAGTGTGGTTGTTTAGAGGTAAGAAGACACTCTGGCTTTTTGAGTTGCCAGAGTCTTGTACTGTTTTTTTTTTTCTCATCAGTGTGAGCTGATGTTCCTTCAGTCCTTGAAGTTGCTGTCCTTTAGATTTTTTTTTTGCTCTTTTGTGATGCTCTTGTAAATTTGCTTGTGGTATAAGATGGGTTCTGTTGACTGATTTTGATTCTATTTCTGCTCCTGGGTCTTGGAGGTGCCTCTCTAATTACTGTCTCTATGACCACATTTCTTAAGTTTTCTGATCCATGGGACTCTCTCAGGCAGGGGCCACAGTTGGCAGACAGGCCATATCTTTGCTGAGTCAGCTCTAATCTGCTGCTGTGGTGCTTCCTGGGAGACCACAGGGTTGCATCTGCCCACAGAGTGCAGACAGAAGCAAAACTGCTGGTCTAGAAGCTCTAGCAGGTGTGGCCTGTCTGGCTGTGAGAGGTAGGGATGGGTGGAGTTTCTCACCCTACCATCCAGGTGGTTTCTGGGCAATAGGAGGCTGTGGTCTTTGGCAAATTTAGGCAAAAGTAGAACCACTCACCAGAACCTCTAGCAGTTGTGGCTTGCCTGGCTAAGACAGGTAGGGGTAGGTGGAATCACTCATCCAACCATCTGGATGTTTCCCCAGATAACAGGAGGCTGTGCTCCCTGGCTGAGTTTACATAGATGTGGGACTGCTGGGCTGGAATCTCTAGCAGGCATTGCCTGCCTGGCTACCAGCAGGAGGGGTGAGTGGGGTAGCCTGCCCTATGGTCCAGGTGTTTCCCTGGACCACAAGAGGCTGTGCCCTCTGGCTAGGTTCAGATAGAAGTGGGACTGATAGGCTAAAAACTCTAGTTGGTGTTGCTTGCCTGGCTACCAGCAGTGGGGGTCGGTGGGGTCACTCACCCTGTGGTCACCTACCCTGCTCCACAGGGGTTTCCCAGGACAACAGGAGGCTGTGCCTGCCTTCTGACCTCAGGCTGCAGAAGAATCACTGGGCTCTAAGCTGTAGCAGGCATTGCCAACCTACCTACCAGCAGTTGGAGGTGAGGGGAGGGTGACTAATCCTGCTGTCTGGATGACTTCTGGAACAACAGAAGGCTGCACCCGCTGGCTGAGTTCAGACAGAAGAGGGATCACTGGATTGGAGCTCCAGCAGGCATGACTAGTCTGGCTACCTAGAGTGAGAATGGAGAGGATCACTTGCCCAGCTACCCAGATGTTTCCCAAAACAACAAAAGGCTGTGTCTACTGACAGTTCAGACAGAAGTGAAACCCCTGGACCGGAAGCTCTAGCAAGTATTGCCCACCTGGCTACTAGTGGTGAGGATGGGTGGGGTCACTTGCCTGCAGGCCAGATGTTTCCCGGGACAACAGGAGGCTATGTCTTATGGCTGAGTACACCCAGAAGCAGGACCACTAGGCCGGAAACTAGTAAGCATTGCCCACCTGGCTATCAGTACCAGATGTGGGTGGGGCCATCTGCCTTGTCATCTGGGTGCTTCCCAGGATAACAGCAAGCTGCACTTTCCAGCTGAGTTCACATGGAAGTAGGTCTGCTGGGCTGGAAGTTCTAGCTGCTGTTTCCTAACTGACCGTCAGTTGGGGGCATGCGGTCACCTTCCCTGCTGTCTGGTTTACTGCCAAGGATAACAGGAGGTTGTGGCTGCCAGCCAAGTTAAAGCAGAAGTGGGACCACTGGGCTAGAACCTAACACGCAACCTTGTACAGTGAGCTGGGTAAACCAATCTTAACTGCTCTCAGGTAACACAGCTGCGATCTCTACTGGGACTATTGCACCTGTGATGGTGTGCTCTGGGGCTCAAGTCTTTTAGAGTTCCCCTTGCACTTTGAGAATTGCCCCCACAAAACATCTGCCTCAGTCTAGAAGGATGGTGGGGGTTTGTGGAGTGGGCCAAGGGGATTCTCTCATTCCCAGTCTTGCATTTGTCCCTGTAGATAGTGTGTATCCCCAAAGGGAGCTGTTATTCACTCATCCTTTTCCATTTTGGAGAGATTCTCTTGGCTCCAGGCTAAGCCCAGACAGGTTGTGTCCAGCTTTGCTCCTCTCTGCTCTCTGTGTGTCCTCCTGCTGCCTTGATGGAGTCTGACACGTTTGCTCAGATGATCACCTTGCAGAGTCAGTGTTCACTAGCCCTTTCATTTCCTGTCTGTGAGAGCAACACACAGAAACTACTTCTAGTCTGCCATTTTGGACTTTTCCCCAAAAAGGAAATCTCAGCTACAAATGAGATGACATTGATCAACAGTTATATTAATTTTACTTAGTCATGTAGCTGATGACCTAAGGGATCTAATCTTTATTAGAAATCAAGTCATCAAATGTTGAGAGTCTAGATTGCCCTTGTTATTTAAATTATCAGAGAGACATTGATTTTATAGGTAATAGGATTTAGTAGCAGTACCAAGACTGAAAATTCTAGTTTTGTGTAGTTTTTACTATTTCATTTTGGGTAGTTACTTCAAGAGACATTTATACAGTAGAAAACATTTTCTTTTTAAAATACAAATGTCTTCATTTTGTATTGGATTCCAGATTTCTTTTTAAACTATGGCCTCATGCAACTTTGTATTCTTCTGATGGGAGTCAAAGAAATGATCGGTTTGTGATCTGAAGAGACAGAGTTGCCTCTGATTTAGCAATTCACATGTCTGCTTTGGAGCAATAGGTGGCCTAGGGAAATCATAGACTGATACAGAATCAAAGGAAAAAGCTTGTGCGATAGATATAGGAGTCTCTTGAGTTGGGGAGCTATGCAATAATTCTGAGGTGCTGTTATTGGGGATCTAAAATGGGAACACAAAGAATATTATATTGGAGATACGTTCAGGGAAAAATATTTCAGAAATTTATTTTCTTATTTAGTATTAAAGAGGACCTTTTAACAGTCATATAATCAAGAGACAGAATGTCTGATTTTCTTCCGGAGACCGTGACTTACTGGACTCAGTATCACTGACAATGACAACTTGGTCAGGTATAGGGTAAAGGTAATTGAAATGGCAGATGGGAGATTGGACACAGTGACGTTTTTTTCCCATAGTGATCTTTACAGTACCTTTGTAGCTTGAGATTATGAGATATGCATGCTTTTTTCATTTGATGCTATAAGCTACTGATGATAAGTTAATTGTTCAGCTTTTCTTTTTTCTTCATAAATGTATTATTTTCCCTTTTATAAGTAAGACATACTTTTCAAAATAATTTAAAAATTCCTTGAAAGGTTCAACAAAGTGAAAATTTCACTGTAGTTTTGCCATCTGTACAGTGGTTTCCTTAGTTGCCAAGAATATACTCCAGCCAATTTAAAGGGAAAAGGAATTCCTTTGAAAACATTAAGGAGCGTGTACTTACCCAATAGGCGTACTGTTAAAGCCCACAATGCTTTGAAAATTTGCAAATAAAAAAAATGTGTAGGTTAAAACATTTTTATGAGATGATATTAATACATCTATCTTCATAGCAATGCAGTCATACATTATAATTATATAACATATACATGTGCACGTGTGTGTATACTATGGAGGAAGGGGCTGGTGAAGGCAAAAGTGCCTAGGATCCATGAAAATCCTAAAGAATGGGCGCAGGCTTGGAGAGCGGGTGCTCAAGAACTCCAACCCCAGCCAAATACACATGAGCAGTACTCTAAAGCAATCTCACTGTAATTACTGCTAGCACAGGTATCTCTGCCCACACGGCTGCTGCTGTACCTCAGGGCAAAACCTCTGCCCCCACTGTCTCTGAGAGCTGGCAAATGTGTCAGCTCTCAGAATGGGTTGCCAGATGGATTCTTTTTCTGAGCTGAAGTCTTGGACAATGGTATCAGAAAAGCCTAGGTCATATATTTGTTCTCTGTGCGTAAAGAAGACTAGGAAGTGGATTTCTAGCATGTTTTGGTGATGTGTGAACTTGTAAGGTGGGATGTTTCCTTGACGTAGGAGAGATGTCCCAAATGTTTTGGAGAGCCAAATCCACTGCACAAAAATAACTACTGCCAGCACATTACGTATTAGCATTTAGACTTTCTGGTATGCTAGGTTTTGTTTTCATTTAATACTTTTTAAAAAAACTGTAACTGTAGAAACATGAATACTTACTGTGTGATAGGTAGAGCTATCATTGTTTGAATTATCTATGTTGATCATTAATTAAATATAATAGCATTTGGCAAGAGCCAATATTATTATTTTCCCATTTTATAGATGAAAAAAGCAGGCTTAAAGTTATGTAACTTCTTCATGGAGATAAAGAATAGTAAGATGGGCCAGGCACAGTGGCTCATGCCTGTAATCCTGGCACTTCAGGAGGCCAAGGTGGGAGGATCACAAGATCAGGAGTTTGAGAGCAGCCTGGCCAATATGGTGAAACCCCTTCTCTACTAAAAAAAAAAAAAAATTAGCTGGGTGTGGTGGCAGGTGCCTGTAGTCCCAGCTGCTCGGGAGGCTGAGGCAGGAGAATTGCTTGAACCTGGGAGGCGGAGGTTGCAGTGAACCGAGAGCAAGTCTCTGTCTCCAAAAAAATAAGGAATAGTAAGATGAGATTTTATGTGGAGTCTTACTTGCTGTATAAACCATGTCATAAAGAAGATATACAACTTTAAATATTGTTTTTTATATTTAACATTTTGATATAAGCCATTTTAAACTCTTCATGAACATCTTTTTAATAATGATCTAATATTCCATCAAATTAGTTAATGTAATTTGTTCAAAGGTTACTCTATTGTTTAATACTTAAGATGTTTCTATTTCTTTCCCGCTTTAGTCATATTGTGGTAATTTGTGTATATAACTTTTTTCTATATTTAGAATTACTTCTCTAGAATGGAAACCCAAAATTAGAATTACTAGATTAAAGAATATGAAAACGTATTTTTGAGAAGCCAATGTCATACTTTTATTTATTTTGATGATGAAGAAACAAGCTCATTAATTTATCAATCAACATTCAACATATTTATTGCATGCCTCCCACGTGCTGGCTGTGGTACCTGTAATGCCATGATAAATATTTGACAGTAATTTGCCTAAACAGTATTATTGTATAGTGGTGTTAAAATAGGATGTGCCTGAAATGAGCATCTTGTACGAACCACATATGGTGAGAATGCTTCCTAGGTTTTCTGGGACAGGATAGGAACACTTTTAGAGTTCTTAGAAAATACTCTTGGAAATGTAGGAAAGTAGCATTCAAAGCAATCTCAAAATGGCATCAAGTATGGACTTCTTTTTCTTCGTTGCCAATTTGTTAGATGAAATAGTGTTGATTGTTGTTTATAATGGTTATTTCATTGAGCATTAATAAAACTGAATTTTCTTTTTTTTTCAATGGAGTCTCCCCGTCGCCAGGCTGGAGTGCAGTGGCACCATCTTGGTTCATTGCAACCTCTGCCTCCCGGCTTCAAGTGATTCTCCTGCCTCAGCCTCCTGAATAGCTGGAATTACAGGTGCACACTACCACGCCCAGCTAATTTTTGTATTTTTAGTAGAGATGGGGTTTCACCATGTTGGCCAGGATGGTCTTGATCTCTTGACCTCGTGATCTGCCCACCTTGGCCTCCGAAAGTGCTGGGATTACAGGTGTGACCTACTGCGCCCAGCCGAAGTTGTATATTTTTTCATATGTTCATTCATGAATCGTTTCTTCATCGTGAAGCATCTTTTAAATATTTCCCATTTGCTGTTCAGTATTTGTGCAAAACAGATTTTGGTATATTGCTTTTGTTGCAAATAATTTTATATCTGCTCTTATTTTTTTTAACTAGGGAAGTTTTTTTACATAGCCCAAACTGCCAGACATTTCCTTTACAATTTCTTCTAGCACTTATAAGCTTCAGAAGTAGAACTGACCACTCCAAAAAGGTGTAAAAATAATCAATTCCATTTTTCTTTATTTCTTTATTTTGTATTTTATTTGTATTTACTTCCATAATACATCTGGAATTTATATCCCTGTCTAATGGGACATACTTGTTTTTTTTTTTTTTTTTTTTTTCCTAAAAAGATAGGCAGTTGTCTCAAAATCATTAAATAATTCATTTCTTTTTTATTAATTTGTGGTGCTCACTTTATTATATACCGAGTTTAGGTTCACTATCTGTATGCATCACATGCTTGGCATGTGGCAGGTGTTATATATTTGTTGAATGAACTAATGCATAAAATTGAATGTTTCTGGGATACCCATATTTTTCCTCTAATCTGTATATCACTTTCTCAGTCATTTCTTTACTGTGTTACATGTTATGTCACAAATCATATTTTACTGTTAGAGCAAAATATTTTGTTAATATTCATATTCAGAATATTCTTTATCATCTAGAATAGTTTCTTCAAAGAACTTTGGAAAATTTTAAGAGATTCTAAAATTACTTTCAATAGAATTTGCATTGGAATTATACTAAAATATAAATTAATGGGAGGAATTGATATTTATATTGTAAATATTTTCCCACTTACACATGTATTACTGTTCTTTACTGCTCTTTATAGCTTCTTATAATTTTCCTTACAGAGTTATTCATAATTTCTTTATTGATTTTCTTGTTACTGCTGTAGTATTTTGGATTATTATAGCTGGATTGGGAGCTGCATTCATTTATTTGGAAATTGTATTTTCTATTTTTTGCTATTATATAGAAAAGCTATTGCTGCAAATTTACATTTCATCCTTGAACTTTGTTTGTGTTATTTTATTAATTCTATTAGAATTTTTATTTATTTATTTATTTATTTTACAATTTTTCTGTTGACCTGAAGGCTGTGTTGAGAATGCATTTGTCAGCTTAATTCTATTTTGCCTTTACAATTAGGGATGGAAACTGGGCAACAACTATAAGACTTTTAAAGCTTTTGGAAAATTGGGTTTAATTTTTACATTCATCTTAAAAATCATTTATTAAACTAGATTCCAGTGACTATGTAAATGATTTCTAAGGCACATATTTCAATGCTGGACCTATTAGGGAACAAATGTATGGCTTCTCAGAACCCATGAAAACCCATTGTCTTAGTTCATTTGTATGGCTATAAAGGAATATCTGAGACTGGATTATTTGTAAAGAAAAGAGGTTTATTTGGCTTATGGTTCTCCAGGCTTTGCAAGAAGCATGGAAACAACACCTGCATCTGATGAAGGCTTTAGGCTACTTCTATTCATGGTGGAAGGAGAGGGGAGCCAGTGTTTGCAGAGATCATATGGTGAGAGAGGAAGCAAGAGAGAGCAAGAGGGGACGTTCCAGGCTCTGATCCAGCCCCATGACTAAGGCACTTCTCATTAGGCCTTACCTCCATTATTGGGGATCAGATTTCGACATGAGATTTGGAGGAACTAACATCCAAATTATAGCAGCCATATTGCACAATTTGCTGACTTAAATGGCATGATCTCTCCTTGATCTCTTCTAAATTCTGTCTCACTCAGCTTCTGCCTTGGCTGTAATATCCCAAACCTCTCAGTGCTGTGGGCCCTTAACCTGGAGTTACTCGGGCTATTTGGGGTCAGCACAAGGCCTAATTTCTTTCATGGCTTAACATGGAAAAGACAAATAGTCAGCTCTGACTTTAGCTATATCCCCATCACACCAGGATCCTAGGGTAGAAAAAAAAGATGTTATTAAAACCTCATTCAGGGCTGTGCTAATTTTTTTTGTATCATAGTAAAGAAATACTTGGAGCTGGTTAATTTATAAGGTAAACAGGTTTAATTGGTCCATCGTTTTTCAAGCTTTACAGGAGGCATAGTGCTGGAAATCTGCTCCTGGTGAGGTCTCAAAAAGCTTCCACTCATGGTGAAAGGCACATCACATGGTGAAAGGGGGAACAAAAGAGGGAGAGGAGGGGCCACATTCTTTGAAATAACCAGATATTGCATTAAGTTCGAGCAAGAATTCACTTATCGTCAAGAGAATGATGCTAAGCCATTCATGAGGGAATTCTCTTCTATGATCCAGTCACCTCCAACCAGGCTCAACTTTAACATTGAGGATCACATTTCAACATGAGATTTGAAGGGGACAGACATCCAAACTATATCATTTTGCCCCTGCACCCCCACATCTCATGTCTTTCTCACATTTCAAAATACAAATCATGCCTTTCCAATAGTCCCCCAAAGTCTTAACTCATCCAAGCATTAACTCAAAAGCCCCAAATCTAAAGGTCTCATCTGGAGATTAGTTCCTTCCATTTGTGAGCCTGTGAGACAAAAAACTAGTTATTTACTCCCAAGATACAATGGTGGTACAGGTATTGGGTGAACATTCTTATTCCAAAAGGAAAAAATTGGCCAAAAATTGGGGCAATAGGCCCCACACAAGTTAGAGACCCAGCAGGGATGTCATTAAATCTTAAAGGTTCAAAACAATCTCCTCTGACCTCATGTTCCACAACCTGGTGTGAGGGCTGGCCTGCCATGGCCTTAGGAAGCCTTGCCTCTGTGGCTTCTGTGCTGCAGTCCACATGGCTGCTCTTCTAGGCTGGAGTTGAGTGCCTGCAGCTTTTCCATGCTGAAGCTGCAATCTCCTGGTGGCTCTACCATTCTCAGGTCTGGAGGTCAGTGACCCCTTTTCCACAGCTCTACTAGACAGTGCCCTGGTGGGACTCTTTGTGGGTCTTCAATCCCACATTTCCCCTCAGCATTGCCCTAGTAGAGTTTCTCTGTTGAGGCTCTGTACTGGTGGCAGTCTTCCACTTGGGCAACCAAGCTCTAAATCTAGCTGGGAGTGACCAAGCCTCCTTCACTCTTGCGTTCTGTGCACCTGCAGGCTTAACACCCTGTAGAAGCAACCAAGGCTTATAGCAGCTTGTGATCTTAAAAGTGGAGGCCTGAGCTACACCTGTACCTGAACTCACATTGAGCCAAGGCTGGAGATGGAGTGGCCAGGATGTGGAAAGCAGTGGGGCCCTGAATCTGGCCCCTGAAACTGTTGTTTCTTCCTAGGCCTCTGGGCCTGTGATAGCAAGGGCTTCCTTGAAGACTTCTAAAAGGCTTTGAGGCCTTTTTTCCACTGTATTCAGTATTTGCACCTGGCTGGCTTTTAATCATGCCACTCTCTCTGGCATGTGGTTGTTCTGCATCCTGCTTGAATTCCTTTCCTGAAAATGCTTTTTTTCTCTCTGCCACATGGCCAGGGTGCAAAGTTTTCAAACTTTTATACTCTGCTTCCATTTTTATTGGAAGTTCTAAGTTTAAGTCATTTATTTGCTCTTGTATCTGATTTAGGTTATTAGAAACAGCCAGGGTCTCATATCAAATGTGTTGCTGCTTAGAAATTTCTTCTTCCAGACACCCTAAGTCATCGTCTTAAGTTCAAGTTTCCACACATTCCTAGGATATAGACAGGATGCAACCAAGTTCTTTGCTAGGGACTAAGAAGGGTGACCTTTATTCTGGTTCCCAGTGAATATCCCATTTTCATCTGAGATCTCTTCAGCCTAGACAGCTCTGTCTGTATCTCTGTCAGCATTATCATCACAATCATTTAACCAGCCTCTAAGAAGTTCCAAACTTTTCCTCATCTTCCTACTTCTTCTGAGCCTTCCAAATCCTTCCCCAACCTCTGCTCATTATCTACTTCCAAAGCTGATTCTTTATTTTCTGCTATCTTCATAGCAATACCCCATTCCTTAGTACCAATTTTCTGTCTTAGTTCGCTTTTGCGTCACTATCAAGGAATAGCTGAGGCTAGGTAATTTATAAATAAAAGAGATGTAATTGGCTCATAGTTCTGTAAGTCCCATAGGAAGTGTGGTGCCAGGATTTGATCCTGGTGAGGCCTCAGAAAGCTTCCAATTATGGTGGAAGGCAAAGGAGAAGCAGGTACATACATGATGAGAGAGGGAGCAAGGTGGGGAGGAGGTGTCACACTCTTTTAAACAACCAGATATGTGAACTTGGAACAAGAATTCACTTATCACCAAGGGGATGTTGTTAAGCCATTCATAAGGGATCCTCCCCCAGGATCTAGTCACCTCCCACTAGGCTTCACCTCCAGTGTTGGGAATCGTATTTCAACATGAGATTTGGAGTAGACAAACATCTAAACCCCATATCAAGAGCCACAAAAGAAATGGATACAGGAACCAAAGAAGGCACTGGCCTATATAGAATAAGGTGGAAGCACAATAGGAGGCCACCTCTCTTTTTTTGGAATATTCTGCATTTCAATTCTAAATAATAATGTTCAATTCAGTTTAACACCCAAAAGTTGTTTAACTTAGAATTTTGAATTTTCTACTGAAAAAAACTTCTATGTCCTAATTAATGAAAATATCCCATTTGGTCACTTATCTTGAAGGTAATGATAAATGTTAAATAAGATCTTGTTTGCATTAACTCTGTGGGATGTGTATTTAAGGTGACTATACACTTCAGCGGGTTTTAGTAAATATTGGTTCTTGCTACATGATGGGAGCTGACGAGTAATGAATGATTCTATAACAGAAACCAAAAAAAAAAATGCCTGAAAGACTCAGACTCACATAAGACGGTTGATCTTTCTGCATCATAAACTTTTGTCCTTTGGACTTACACAGTTATCCAGTTTGTATTTGAAGTATTTCTTTATTGCAATATAAAGTGTTTGCCCTTCTTCTGTACGGATTACTGTATTTAAAAAAAAATATTCAATGGCTTGTTTGGACCCTATGGACTATATGAGACTATGTTGGCCGCTGTATGTTCACATTTTATTTGCAAGGTAAACTCATAGCCTTTGCAGAAGTAATGCCAACTAAAACATCCAGAAGAGATGTGCAGTCTGTTCTGTTAATAAGGACAGGACATGGCCATCTACTCTGTACAACAGAGCACAATGCTTAGCTTTGGGTAGATTTGAAAAAGATGTAAGATAAACTATGATTTTGTGTGAGCATTAAAATAAAACCACTATCTTAAACACCTAAGAACCACAGATATTTAGACCAAAGTGTCTTGTAAAGTCTACCTGAATGAAAGTTTGGTATAGCAAACTTACGACATTTTTACATTATTTTCTGTTTTGTGTTTAGTAATCAGTAGGTGTTTTGTATTTTCTCTAGTTGGAACTAAGTGATCAGTTACATGATTTCCCTTATTATGAAACATGTTTTTTTTTTTTTTTTTTCTTAACACTTATCTTCCATCATTCTCAGCAAACTGACACAAGAACAGAAAATCAAACACCGCATGTTCTCACTCATAGGCGGGTGTTGAACAATGAGAACACATGGACACAGGGAGGGGAGCATCACACACTGGGGTCTGTTGGGGGAAAAAGGGGAGGGACAGCGGAGGGTGGGGAGTTGGGGAGAGACAGCATGGGGAGAAATGCCAGATATAGGTGATGGGGAGGAAGGCAGCAAATCACACTGCCATGTGTGTACCTACGCAACAATCTTGCATGTTCTTCACATGTACCCCAAAACCTAAAATGCAACTAAAAAAAAAAAGAAAGAAAGAAAGACCACTTACCTTCAAAGCAACTCTGGGTCTACCTGGCTCAAAAAATGAGAAATCTTAAGAAAAATTGAAATTTTTTTTCTCCAAATGAAATGAGGCCTAGTATGATTTAAAGCTTATCTTTGTAGTTTCACTTTCTTATATTGAAAATTAGACAGAATGATAAGAGATATATGATAATGTGAATGAGAAAATCTTATATCTCATCTGGAAGCTTTCTTTCAAATAAGGTACAGTGGTTAAAGAATAACTTTAATCCAATGAGTTCCTACATCTTCTGACCAAATAATACGAAATCTTGGTAACTGACAGTAAATTTGCAATTTGAAAACTATTATTCCGGATAAGAAAATAGAAGAACCAGGTAGCATTTTTATACACTTATTGAATTACATGTAATAGTAAATTTATTTATAAATAGCATGATATATAGCAGTAAAATGCCCAAACTCTGGAACCAGATCAGTGGTTTCAAATTCAAATTCTACTGTTTACCTGTGCAACTCTGACAATTATTTCACCTATCTTTGCAAAATTCTCTCTATATAATAATAATAGTACCTCTCTCACAGGGTGGTTGTGTTGTGGGTCCCCAAGTCCACCTTTAGCCTTCATAATTTACTAATGCATCAGTCTGTTCTCTTGCTGCTAATAAAGACATACCTGAGACTGGATAATTTATAAAGGAAAGAGGTTTAATGGACTTACAGTTCCACAGGACGAGGGAGGCCTCAGAATATTTACAATTATGATGGAAGGGAAGCAAACGTCCTTCTTCACATGGTGGCAGCAAGTAGAAACACAGAGCAAAAGGGAGAAAAGCCCCTTATAAAAGCATCAGATCTTGTGAGTCCCTCCCACAACATTTGGGGATTATGGGAACTACAAGACGAGATTTGGGTAGGGACACAGCCAAACCATATCCACTAAGATGCAGAAAGCTGTATAATCATAGTCATGCTTTATTATAGTGAAAGTATACAAATTAAGAACAGCAAAGGGAAATGTTTCATGGTGCAAAGCCCACAAACAAACTCCCTGGTATGCCCCCACCAGTGGAGTCACATGGAGATGTGATTAAAGCTGCCAGCAAAATGATATATGCCCTATGAAGTGTGATAAACCGGGGAAGCTCAGAAAAGCTTTGGTTTCTAGAGTTCTATCGGATGTCAGTCACATAAACATGCAGCACTGGATGATCCAGGCACCAGACTCCCTTCCCCTAAGAAAAATAAGTGTTCACCTTAAATCACATTTTAGAATAAATTTATCTGATCCATCTGAAACAGCATAGCTTAAAGCCTTGTGCATACAACACACTCTTATTAGACAGACTTTTCTAGGAGTTCAGAGGTTATCACCCAGAAGCTAGCTGAAGGTCAGACCTGAAGATTCACCTTCCTTTGTGATGTGCAGAATTTGAGTAACTCAGGCCTGCTGAGTTAACCCTTTCTTGCCGAATGGTTATGAAGAATAAATGAGTTAATCTATGTAACTTAAAATAGTGCCTGGCATAGGATCGTACTTGGCACACGTAAGCAGTAAACAAGGATCAGCTATAATTTATTCTATAGGAGTTATATGGGCTGAATGAAGCTGACTAACTTGGAATAGAAATAAGAAATAGCTATGTTCCATGAATCTTGTGATGATGATAAATCCCCAAGTTTGAGTGATGCACATTATAAGCATATTAAACACTTTATTTATAGGTGCTTTAGTAAGAAAATTTTCAGTAAACATTAAATCCTGACTTTTTTTTTCCTTTTTTTTTCTTTTTTTTTTGCAGAGCCTTGAAACCAGCAAAACAATAATCAAAGAACAGTTCAGTCAAGGAAAACGCCATAAATCAGGTACAAGAGTCATTCTTAACATGTAACATTAACACATTATATTCATTTAAACTGATGATTAATTCAAGCTTATTAACAAAATATTTTACAGTAATGCCAGTTAGGTGTTTTAACATATTATGACTGCATGTTATATAGATGATTTGCCATAATTTTATAGAGAAATTAATATCTATAAATACCTTAAACTAATTTTGAGGGTATTAGTAGGCCAGAGCTAGCCTAGGCAGAAATGTGAAGAAATTAACAAATTAATATTATTGCTTCTTATTAAATCAATGCATGTGCACTAAACTTGCGTTATTTGGGAAACACTCATCTGTAAGGTGATTTTATAGAATTAGACACAACAGGCATGGTCTGTTCTGCTTTCACAGTACTTACAGTCCAGCAGAGGAGATTCAGTAGATAACAACATGTAAGTAAAAGCTGTGATAAATGCTATGGTGTAAAACAACAGAATGGGATAAAATATTGAGAGACAAATGAAGAATATACTATGGATTGGGTAAACAGAGGTTATTTATCTGGAAGATGACATTTAAACTAAGACCTAAAGTATGAGAATAAAGAGTCCCAGGCAGATGGGACAACATTGAATAAAGAAAATAAATGAAGAAAAAAAGAAGGAAAACAGTTGAAAGAAGGATAGTGTGGCTACAGCAAAGTCACAGAAGGGAAGACATGTAAGAGAAAGTTCGGTTGAAAACAAGATAAAAAGCCCAGTCCCGTAAGTCGTTAATATCCATTGTAAGGTGCCTTTAAAGAAACAGTCATTAGAGTGAATCGGCAACCAACAGAATGGGAAAACATTTTTGCAGTCTACCCATCTGACAAAGGGCTGACATCCAGAATTTACAAAGAACTAACAAAAAACAAACAAGCCCATTCAAAAGTGGGCAAAGGATGTGAACAGACACTTTACAAAAGACGACATATATGAAGCCAGCAAACATATGAAAAAATGCTCATCATCACTGGTCATTAGAGAAATGCAAATCAAAACTACATTGAGATAGCATCTCACGCCAGTTAGAATGGCGATCATTAAAAAATCTGGAGACAACAGATGCTGGAGAGGATGTGGAGAAATAGGAACACTCTTACACTGTTGGTGGGAGTGTCAATTAGTTCAACCATTGTGGAAGACAGTGTGGCAATTCTTCAAGAACCTAGAAATAGAAATTCCATTTGACCCAGCAATCCCATTATTGGGTATATATCCAAAGAATTATAAATCATTCTACTATAAGGACACATGCACACGAATGTTCATTGCAGCACAGTTTACAATAGCAAAGACCTGGAACCAATCGAAATGCCCATCGATGATAGACTGGACAGGGAATATGTGGCACATATACAGCATGGAATATTATGCAGCCATCAAAAACGATGAGTTTGCGTCCTTTGTAGGGACATGGATGAACCTGGAAACCATCATTCTCAGCAAACTGACACAAGAACAGAAAATCAAACACCGCATGTTCTCACTCATAGGTGGGAGTTGAACAATGAGAACACATGGACACAAGGAGGGGAGCATCTCACACTGGGGTCTGTCAGGGGGAAATAGGGGAGGGACAGTGGGTGGATGGGGAGTTGGGGAGAGATAGCATGGGGAGAAATGCCAGATATAGGTGATGGGGAGGAAGGCAGCAAATCACATTGCCATGTGTGTATGTATGCAACCATATTGCATGTTCTTCACATACACCCCAAAACCTAAAATGCAATTAAAAAAAATGCCTTTAGACTTGCTCTGCTTGCATTTCTGTGTGATGTCATTTGGTCCTCTCTCCTGGTCCCCTCAATATAGATGCTTTCAAATCATCACCTGACCTCACCTTACCCCCGTGTGTGTGTGTGTGTGTGTGTGTGTGTGTGTGTGTGTGTGTGTGTACTTTTATTTAACTTAATATTTCCTGAAGTCATTTCCAGAATTATATTGAGAAATCTTTCAAAAATTTACCTCTTGGGAATACACATTTTAAGAAGTTTTCTTTGTACATGAGACTGGCCTGCTTTTATGGAGCTTGACCTATTTTATGGCTATGTGCATTAAACTATGTTAGATAAGTTTCTAGAATCTAGACAACGAAAGCAAGAAGAAAATATCTGTTTGCATCTTTTGTTTAGTTTTTTTCAGTAGAAGATTTTTCTTGACCTTAAGTATATGGTTAATTTCCTCAAATCCTGATTATACTTCACATGTGAAAATATAGCCTCAGGTATCAAGGACAACTGGAGTAAGAGCTTCCTAAATAATTTTTAACATCAGCATTAGTAATATTGGTTTTCTTAAACGAAACAGAGAAAAACTACATTAATTACTGTTTGCAACTCAGTTAATCTGAATCACGTTTCTTTCCTTTGAAAATGCTTATTCTCTTTGATTTATAAAGTTTTATAATGCAGGTTTCTGAAAAAGTCTTAAAGTAAGGCAAATGACTTGAGGTAATGCCTACTTTAGTACTTTAAAGAATAATTTCATCTTTAAGAAATAGCTATGTTCCAAGAATCTTGCCCTGTCACTCAGGGTCTCACTCTGTCACTCAGACTGGATTGAAGTGGCACAGTTATGGCTCACGGCAGCTTCGACCTCCCAGGATCAGGTGAGCCTCCCACCACAGCCTCGTCAGTAGCTTGGACTACAGGCCTCCTCAGTAGACGGACTACACCATGCCCATCTAATTTCATAGAGATGAGGTTTTGCCATGTTGCCCAGGCTGGTCTTGAACCCCTGCGCTCAAGTGATTCTCCTATCTTGGCCTGCCGAAGTGCTGGGATTATAGGCGTGAGCTACCATGCTGGCCAATGATTTGATTGTATATAAAATGTGGAGATTTTAGACTTTGCAGCATTAAAAGTCTCAAAAACCCAGGGTTGATTTATGCTTATTCTAGAAGTTTTCAGCATGTGTGTTAGAAAGGGCATCGACTTTTTTAGACCAATTCAGCATTTTCCAATTAAGTTGACTGTTATTAAAAACAGAGGCAAACATCACAGAATTTCCTAGGATTTCATAACTTACAGACAAAAGGGCTTGTTTCATCCCAGAAAGGCAAGAGACAGCTGCTTTTTAATTCCTAGAGATGTGTCTCAAACTTGGACTCTAATTAGAAATCTTAATTGAAAATGGATTCTTAAAGAAAAGAAAGAAAAAAGACCAACATTGAAACATAAATGTAGGAAGAAAAACGTCATATTCCAGCCAGATTGAATAATCACCTATCTGAAAATGAGCTGGCCTCTGGGGAACATGTTATCTGACACCAAACTGAACTTTACTGTTTCCTCTTTCAGGAGGAATTTTCCGAACTAAATGAGGGGTCTTATTATCTGTAAATTACAGTTTTCAGAGATTATATTTTTCTCAAAATAAAAGCAATGGTTTTAAATTTTGAAGCCTGGGCAAAATTCCAGCTCCTTCACCTGTTCCTAGTGTGACTCTGGACAAATTTTGTAACTACTTTTAATCTCAATTAACTCTTCTCTAAAATGGGATTTTCAAATCCTGTTTTTCAACACTGTTTCTGTCTTGTTGCTCTCTTGACTGACATATTGACTGGTATGTAGTAGCATATCTAGATATAGTTAAGTTCGAGAAAGGAATTAGAAAAGCAAGGAGGCTAACTTTGAGAATATATAACAATGTTGCAAATACAAAACGTTGAGACCATGTTCATTGATTCTGTACACTGGAGGTGAAGACTTAAAGGCACATTTATTTATCCGCTTATTCAAACTATTTTTTCTTGTAGATGTTCTAGGTTCTGCTATCTAGATTTAAAGTCCAATTAGAGACATAGTAGCACATAATTTCTGAATTATTCATAGCACTTTGCGTGCTTCTAGGCTTGATAGATGCTCAGTTAATATTTGATTGATTGAGTGACGCTATGAACTACAATGCTAAGAAGCAGACAACAAACTGTCCTGTTCTCTGGTTTACAAACATCCTGTCTGTATCTAGAATAAGAGAAATTACGCTTCTCTGTTAAGGTTTTCATTCATTGATAAGGGAGATTCTAGCCAGATCGAATAATCGCCCATTTGAAAATGTTCTGCTTCTGTGTGCACTGCTTCCATCAGACTGGCCAGTTTGCTATTATTTGTGTATATTACACATTACTAGATTCTTGCCTTTACTCACATTTTTAAATATCCTCCATTGTCAGTATTCTCTTTCCTATTTTCTTTCCCATTCTTCTTCCTTTCTTCTCCATCTCACTCTTCCTCCTCTTCCTTCCTTTCATCTACCCTCATGTTTTTGATGCAAAAACTTATTGAATTCTTATAAAAATCATTGCCCCCGTGAAACTATCCTAGGTATTTCCTGAGATAATGATCTTATCACCTGTGTGTGTGTGTGTGTGTGTGTGTGTGTGTGTGTGTGTGTGTTCGTTTGTTTTCACGCACAGTCCTTTTATCCGTATCTGTGGAAACGGAAACTGAAACATAGAAAGTCAAGCCACATGGCATGTTAATGCCTCTTTCCTTCCATCTTCTACTCCTCTACTCTGTCCTGTTAACCTTTACTAACAAACAAACAAAAGCAAAAACACCAAGGGAGTGGACCACTGGCAAAGCTTGCAGCTTCCTTCCACACTGTTCTCTAGGTTACTGGTGGGATGAATTCAGGCCATGATCACCAGGCTGCAGCCATGTCGGTTGTCTGAGTCAGGATGGCTTTTTGAATGAGTCCTTAATTTTTGTTTCTGTTTTCCTAAACGTCAGCAGCCAGGCTTTGCAGCACATTAAGCTCGGTGTCTTAGTTCCCAGGACACCTGCCTGCATCACTTTCCTGTGGCCTTAGCATACTTCGAGTATTTCTCCCTGATTTATGACTTGGATATACACATGATGCTGAGAACTGTTCCTCCACAGAAGCCTGGTCTGCTGTTTCCCTATTAGCCACACCAAACCCAAGGGAGCCTCTTTTTTATTGATGTGTATTCAGATCAAATTGGAGTGTATCAGTTAAGTCATGGCTACTGGGACTCCTGGCTCCTTCATAGATGAGTCAATATTTCTGTCCCAGTTTTATCCTTCTTAGTGCCTTGCCAAATGGATTTCTCCTTGCTTCTTTTTTTATTCCTGCATTTCTTTTAGTTGATTTCACATCGGTTATTATCAAAGCTTTCGAATTGTTCCTCTCTTAGGCCATTTCCCACTCTCCTGGTCATATTAATAATAAATGTAACTAAAATAAATAATACTATGATATTAATGATACTTCTAAAATATTTTTGTTTTTATTCACTGTTTAAAAATTTACATACAGTAAAATTTTCACCTTTTACCATACATTTCTTTGAATTTTGACAAATGCACACTTTTTTTTTTTTTGAGGGCAAATGCACACATTTGTGCAGCCACCACCACCAAGGCACAGAATACTTAACATTACCCCACAAAACCTCCCTCTTCCTGACCATTTATGGTCAAACTCTTCTGCTTACCTACTGGACTTTTTGTATCCCTATATTTCTGCCTTTTCTATTTATGTCATTAAAATAGAATAATAGCTATTTGAGCTGGCCTCCTTTTATTTACCATATTGTGCTTGAAGCTCACCTATTTGTCTCTTTATTCTTTTATTTAATGAATTTATCACTGTATAATTGTCCTTTTACCATCTGAAGATCTTTCAGGTTGTTTTGGGTTTTTAGTTTTTTTTTAAAAGCCACCATAAACATCTGTGTCCAGGTTTTTGAGCGATCGAAGATTTCATTTCTCTTGGGTAAACACCCAGAAGTTAGATTGTTGAGTCATATTGTACGTGTGTATTGAATTTTGTGAGAAACTACCAGACCGTGCCAGGTATGGTGGCTTACGCTTGGAATCCCAGCACTTTCAGAGGCCAAGGTGGAAGGATTGCCCAGGAGTTTGAGACCAGCCTGGGCAACATGGTGAAACACTGTCTTTAAAAAAAAAAAAATTAAGGCTGGGCACGGTGGCTCACTCCTATAAATCCCAACGCTTAGGGAGGCTGAGGCAGGTGGATCTCAAAGTCAGGAGTTCAAGACTAGCCTGGCCAATATGGTGAAAACTTATCTCTACTGAAAATACAAAAATTACCTGGGCATGGTGGCAGGTGCCTGTAGTCCCAACTACTTGGGAGGCTGAGGCAGGAGAATCACTTGAACCCAGGAGGCGGAGGTTGCAGTGAGCCAAGATTGTGCCACTGTACTCCAGCCTGGACAACAGAGCAAGACTCTGTCTCAAAAAAAAAAAAAATTTTTTTTTAAAAAGAAACTACCAAACATTTTCCCATAGTAACTATACTATTTTGAATTCCCACTTGTAGTGAAGAGAGATCCAGTTGACTAACATCCTTCCCAGAGATTGGTATTGTCAGGCTTCTAGAATTATAGTTATTCTAATGGGTATGTAGTGATAATTCTCTGTGGTTTTAATTTATATATTCTTAATGACTAATTATACAACTTTTTTTTCCATATATTTATTTACCATCAGTATATCTTGTATGTTTTCTTTGGTGAACTGTCTATTGAAATTATTTATCCATTTTTTTTTAGTGGATATTTTTGTTTTGTATTTTATCATTATTATACTTTAAGTTCTGGGATACATGTTCAGAATGTGCAGGATTGTTACATGGGTATACATGTGCAATGGTGTTTTGCTGCATCTATCAACCCGTAATCTACATTAGATATTTCTTCTAATGCTATGATACCTCTCCTAGTCCCCTACCCCTGACGGGCCCTGGTGTGTGATGTTCGGCTTTCTGTGTCCATGTGTTCTCACTGTTCAATTCCCAATAATGAGTGAGAACATGCAGTGCTTCCTATTCCTGTGTTAGTTTGCTGAGAATGAAGGTCTCCAGCTTCATCCATGTCCCTGCAAAGGACGTGAAGTCATCCTTTTTTATGACTGCATAGTATTCCGTGGTGTATATGTGCCACATTTTCTTTATCCAATGTCTCATTGATGAGCATTTGGGTTGGTTCCGAGTCTTTGCTATTGTGAGCAGTGCTCCAATAAACATCCATATGCATGTGTCTTTATAGTAGAATGATTTATAATCCTTTAGCTATGTACCCAGTAATGGGATTGCTGAATCAAATGGTATTTCTGGTTCTAGATCCTTGAAGAGTCACCACACTGTCTTCCACAGTGGTTGAACTAATTTACACTCCCAACAACAGTGTAAAAGTGTTCCTATTTCTCCACATCCTCTCCAGCAGCTGTTGTCTCCTGACTTTTTAGTGATCACCATTCTAACTGGCATGAGATGATATCTCATTGTGGTTTTGATTTGCATTTCTCTAATGACAAGTGATGATGAGCTTTTTTTCATATGTTTGTTAGTCACGTAACTGTCTTCTTTTGAGAAGTGTCTGTTCATATCCTTCACCCAATTTTTGATGGGATTACTTGTATTTTTCTTGTAAATTTGTTTAAGTTCCTTGCAGATTCTGAATATTAGCCCTTTGTCAGATGGATCGATTGCAAAAATTTTTTCCCGTTATGTAGGTTGCCTGTTTACTCTGATGATAGTTTCTTTTGCTGTGTGGAAAGTCTTTAGTTTAATTAGATCCCATTTGTCAATTTTGGCTTTTGTTGTCATTGCTTTTGGTGTTTTAGTCATGAAGTCTTTGCCTATGCCTATGTCCTCAATGGTATTTCCTAGGTTTTCTTCTAGAGTTTTCATGGTTTTAGGTCTTACATTTAAGTCTGTAATCATTCTTGAGTTAATTTTTGTATAAGGCGTAAGGAAGGGGTCCAATTTCAGTTTTCTGCATATGACTAGCCAGTTTTCCCAACAGCATTTATTAAACAGGGAATTCTTTCTCCATTGCTTGTTTTTGTCAGGTTTGTAAAAGATCAGATGGTTGTAGATGTGTGGTATTATTTCTGAGTCCTCTGTTCTGTTCCATTAGTCTGTATATCTGTTTTGATACCACCACCATGCTGTTTCTGTAACTGTGGCTTTGTACTATAGTTTGAAATCAGGTAGTGTGATACCTCCAGCTTTGTTCTTTTTGCTTATGATTGTCTTGAGTATGCAGGCTGTTTTTTTGGTTTCATATGAAATTTAAAATAGTTTTTCTAATTCAGTAAAGAAAGTCAGTGGTGGCTTGATGGGGATAGTATTGAATCTATAAATTACTTTGGGCAGTATGGCCGTTTTCACGATATCGATTCTTCCTATCCACGAGCACAGAATGTTTTTTCATTTATTTGTGTCCTTATTTCCTTGAGCAGTGATTTGTATTTCTCCTTGAAGAGGTCCTTCACATCCCTTGTAAAGTTGTATTCCTAGGTATTTTATTCTCTTTGTAGCAATTGTGAATGGGAGTTCACTCATGATTTGGCTCTCTGTTTGCCTGTTACTGGTGTATAGGAATGCTTGTGATTTTTGCTCATTGATTGTTGTATCCTGAGACTTTACTGAAGTTGCTTCTCAGCTTAAGGAGATTTTGGGCTGAGACAATGGGTTTTCTAAATATACAGTCACGTCATCTGCAGACAGAGACTTCTTCTTTTTATAATTGAATACCTATTATTTCTTTATTTTGCCTGATTGCCCTGGCCAGAAGTTCCAATACTATGTTGAATAGGAGTGGTAAGTGACGGCATCCTTGTCTTGTGCCGAATTTCAAAGGGAATGCTTCCTGCTTTTGCTCATTTGGTGTGATATTGGCTGTGGTTTTGTCATAAATAGCTCTTATTATTTTGAGATATGTTCCATCAATACCTAGTTTGTTGAGAGTTTTTAGCATGAAGACATGTTAAATTTTATTGATGGCTTTTTCTGCATCTATTGAGATAATTATGTGGTTTTTGTTATTGGTTCTGTTTATGTGATGAATTACATTTATTGATTTGCATATGTTGAGCCAATCTTGTATCCCAAGGATGAAGCCGTGTTGATCATGGTGGATAAGCTTTTTGATATGCTGCTGGATTTGGTTTGCCAGTATTTTATTGAGGATGTTTGCATCAATGTTCATCAGGGATATTAACCTGAAATTTTCTTTTTTTGTTGTGTCTCTGCCAGGTTTTGGTATCAGGATGATGCTGGCCTCATAAAATGAGTTCAGAGAAATCCGTCATTTTTTATTGGTTGGAATTGTTTCAGAAGGAGTGGTAACAGCTCCTGTTTCTACCTCTGGTAGAATTCAGCTCTGCATCCATGTGGTCCTGGGCTTTTTTTGGTTGGCAGACTATTAATTATTGCCTCAATTGAACTTGCTATTGGTATATTCAGGGATTTGACTTCTTCTTGGTTTAGTATTGAGTGGGTGTTGGTGTCCAGGAATTTATCCATTTCTTCTAGATTTTCTAGTTTATTTCATGGAGGTCTTTATAGCGTTTTCTGATGGTGGTTTGTATTTCTGCAGGATCAGTGGGGACCTCCCCGTTATCATTTTTTAAATTTATTTGTTATGTTGTACTTTAGGTTCTAGGGTACATGTGTAGATCATGCAGGATTGTTGCATAGGTACTTACACAGCAAGGTGGTTTGCTTCCCCCAGTCCCCCGTCACCTATATCTGGCATTTCTCATTTTTTATTGTGTCTATTTGATTCTTCTTTCTTTTCTTCTTTATTAGTCTGGCTAGTGATCTTAGAGAGTTTTAAAAGGTTATTAAATATTCTGTATTGAAATTCTGGATCACATACAAGTTTTGCAGATATTTGTGTTAATGTGTAGCTTGTATTTTCATTTTCTCAACAGTGTCTTTCACAGGTAGAAGTTTTTAACTTCAATAAAGTCAAATTTACAAATTTTTTTTTTATATATACTGAACTATATTTTGTGTCATATTAAAGAATGTTTATCAATGTCTATAGGCTTTTCTTCCATATTTTCCTGTAGAAGTTTTGTTAGGTTTGATAATTAGATTATCAGTATTGTTAATTGTGTACGGTCTGAAATGTGTTCTTTTCGTTGTTGTTCTTTTGCACATGGGTATTCATTTGTTGCACTATTTATTTAAAGAATTATTTTTTCTCTCCATGGAATTGCCTTTGTGTCTTTAAAAAATAATTGATTATGTACATATGTCTTGTCTCTGTTTTATTGTTCTGTAACTATTCTTCTTTCAAGGTCTTGTTATTTTTTAAATTAAGTAGCTTGAGTTCTCTGTTTTTGTTATGCTTTTTCAAAAGTGTTTTTGCTATCCTTTCTTTGCCTTTCCATAGATGGGTTAGAATTAGCTTTTTGTTGATATCTACTAAGAATCTTGCTTGGATTTTGATTTGTTTATATTGAATCTGTAGAGCAGTTTGGGCAAAATTGACATTTTACAATAATGAGTCTTCTAATCCATGAGCTTGGTCTCTCTCTCCATTTAAATAAATCTTATTTTTTTCTTTCATCAGGGTTTATAGATTATAGCACATAGATTCTATGTAAAGAAAAAAACTGAGTGAGACTTTAAGTTCTTTATATTTTATACAAAGAACATACATAAAGCACATGAAGAGCAAAACTGGAGGAATCACATTACCTGACTTCAAATTATACTACAGAGCTATAGTAACAAAAACAGCATGGTACTGCCATAAAAACAGACACATAGACCAATGAAACAGAATAGAGAGGCCAAGAACAAAGCCACACACCTACAGTAAACTTATTTTTGACAAATGTGTCAAGGAGAGAAAACAGTCTTTTCAACAAATAAGGCTGGAAAAACTGGATATCCATATGCAGAAGAATTAAACTAAACCCTTATCTTTCACAACATACAAATCAAAATGAATTAAAGACTTACATCTAAGACCTCAAACTGTGAAACGACTGCAAGAAAACACTGGAAAAACTCTCCAGGACGTTGACTGGGGCAATATTTCTTGAGCAGTTCCCCACAAGCACAGACGACCAAAGAAAAAATGAACAAATGGGATCCATAAAGTTAAAAAGCTTCTGTGCAGCAAAGGAAACAGTCCAGAATATGAAGAGACAAGTCACAGAATGGGAGAAAATATTTGCATATTGCCCATCAGAGAAGGGGTTAATAATCAGAATATATAACTATCTCAAACAACTTTATAGAAAAAGATTAATAATCCTATCAAAAATGGGCAGATTTGAATAGACATTTCTGAAAAGAAGACACACAAATAGCAACAAGTATATGAAAATGTGCTCAACATCACTTATCAGAGAATTGTAGATCAATACTGCAATGGTATATCATCTCACCCCAGTTAAAATGCCTTTTATCTAAAAGACAGGAAATTACAAATGCTGACAAGAATGTGGAGAAAGGGAACACTCATGCACTGCTGGAGGAAATGTAAATTAGTACAATCACTATGGAAAACAGTTTGGAGTTTCCTTAAAAGACTAAAAATAGAGCTAGGCAAAACCATTCAGGACATAGGCGTAGGCAAGGACTTCATGACCAAAACACCAAAAGCATTGGCAACAAAAGCCAAAATAGACAAATGGGACCTAATCACACTCCACAGCTTCTGCACAGCAAAAGAAACAGTCGTTAGAGTGATTCAGCAACCAACAGAATGGGAAAACATTTTTGCAGTCTACCCATCTGACAAAGGGCTGATATCCAGAATCTACAAAGAACTGAAACAGATTTACAAGAAAAAACAAACAAGCCCATTCAAAAGTGGGTGAAGGATATGAACAGACACTTTACAAAAGAAGACATACATGAAGCCAACAAACATATGAAAAAATGCTCATCATCACTGGTCATTAGAGAAATGCAAATCAAAACTACATTGAGATACCACCTCACGCCAGTTAGAATGGTGATCATTAAAAAATCTGGAGACAACAG